>JAAOAT010000861.1:0-13047 GCA_013186855.1 Fusarium ramigenum | reverse complement strand
CAAAAAACATACAACAGCGGGGATTCGCTGGTCGTCACCGACCCAACTACTAATCCGCCCCTTACAGGCTTGACTATGGGAGAGCGGACGGGCATCCCGTATTTTCCTGCAGGTATGGTCGTATGTGCTTGGAAGACGACGAAATTTGGTACAAGTGCATATGCGGACGAACCGTCACGCCCTTGTTCCAACGTTGACATCTCGAGAGTTCAGATATGCATCTCAAGTTAAATTAAAGCGTTGGTCAGTAGTGGACCTGAAAGGTCGAGAGTGGAGTACTTTTAGAAATTCCTTAATCTATCATGCCGGGCTGGATCTTATAGAGAGTGGACTGAAGATTATCTTTTTATACCCTCCGAGTGCTATTCCCCAACCGCAATACGCATGGCCTGCCAAGAATTCCAGACTGTATAGAACCGTCCGAACCTCCCTGAAATGGTTTCACATGCAACGGCTCCCGGTTTTCCGTAACGCTATGATGCTCGCCGATGCTCTTTTATACGGCCAAACCAATCAAAACATGATTCTGCCAGGCTGAGGGGATCGCCAAGCACGCTATGCCTTGATGGTATAGCTAGGCGAAAACCTAATTGCTTGACGAGGCTGAGCGATGGATTCACTGTGGATTCCTGCGCCATGACCGTGGATCCGGCATGATCTTTATAGCCATCAAGATCCCATCCAGTTGAATATTCGCATTCGCTATTTCACTTCTCATCATAATGGCAGGGCAGTACTACGCTGTGCCGTCTAACGGCCAGCATGACATCCATCTCGAATTCCAAAACCCACCGACTACACCAATCCCACTACCCAGAACCTTCCAAGGTCTTCCAGCGCGTCGCCGATCAAAAGTGAAACTCTGGCTCGGCCTCATCGGGAAATGGTTCATCACGGTCATCTTCATCATAGTCGTCTACGGGATCTTGATCGCGTATGCTCTGTACGATGTCATATCGGAGAAACAGAAGAAATATTTTAATGCGCTCATCACGGGGTTTCTTATTGCGCTAGGTCTGTCGACTATGAGTCAGTTGACGCATGCGGTGCAGGATTTGAGATGGTGGATTTTGAGTAAACGGCCGAGGTCTCGTCAAAAAGTAAGTCTTGAATGAGGTTTGGAAACGAGTAGTTTACTGATGGTTATGAAATAGGTCAAGGCGATTCTACATGTTCATAGTATGAGTCAAGTATTGGTCTTGGCATTCAAATCGAGTCGCTGGACAATTCATGTTGGAGTCGCAACCTGGGTAGCGCTATTTCTTGTGAGTTCACATCTGGTTTCTCTCAACCACTTACTAACCCACTCAGGCAACTCAAATCGGCTATGCCTCACTGGGTCTGTGCTACTCGGTCGAAAAAACCGAAGATCAAGCCCTCTTGGTTCCCGGAAACGTCTCCATCGCGAACTTAACCACTATCTCAGGTTCGAGTATCGTCAACGCGTCCAGTTCGACCAAGAGCGAAGAGTACGCGGCAAATAGCTACGGAATCATATCCCTAGCTCTAAACGAAGGGACTCCCGATGATATTCTTTCCCCGGGGACTTTATTCTTTGCAGATAACAAGTTTCTGTTTTGTGACGGTGGGTCTTGTGCGTATGTCTTTCGCGAGACGAATACGCTTACTTTAGATAACCCGAACAAAGCTCCTGTTTCAGCGGTCACGGACAGAAAGGTCAACATTACGTCGCATTGCGACGCGTTGAAGATTCGTCAAGGGGGCAATGGAACAGGGCAGATGATTACCGTCGACAATGGGAGCAGAGAAACCAACATCACATTACCTAGCAGGGAGGGTTCTGGTGAGAAGATTTACATGACATCTCCCTCTCGCAACTGCGGCAGCGATTGCAGTATTGTTTCGGTGTTTGAACCATCGTCGACAGATCCGTGGCTTTACAACTGCACCGTCAAAATGAGCCCTGTCGAAAACGCCAAGAGGCCAGAACACCAAGTTGGCCAGAGACTGATGCGCCTAGCAACATCAGCGATAGCCCTAGGAGGCCCAGACGGCCCAAACGACACCCGATCAAATAGCTACCCCGCTACATCAATATTCGGCATACCACTCAACGGCTCAACGGGACAAGTAGAATACCTCTTATCACGCTTCGCCACAGGTATGCTGGCAGCTGTCATCGAATCAAACACAGATATCGTACTCGCCGGTCGAATGCCTACGATCGGACAGAAACTCAACGTTTCGCACTGGGGAATCATTACTTTGATCTTATGGATTACGGCGTTTCTCCAGTTGTTGGTGGCTGTTGTGGCGACTAAGGTGTCGGAACGAGTTGTTGTTCCAGAAGGCGATTCGCTTTCTGAGGCCAGAGTCTTGAGGGGCATGGTTGAGGAAGATGTCTTAGATGGGGAGAGTGCGGCAGGGAAGGGAAAGCGTTTGTGGATTTACAGGAATAGACACGTTGGTGACGGGTTGTACGATTTGTATATGGAGGAGGTTAGAACGTAACATGCTCGTATCACATACTTCAAGTTAAGATGGGCGTAAGACTCAATTGACAGCTGAATTATTAATCCAGGATAAGGCTACAGCGACGTGTGAATAAGATCTGCCACCCAAAGCCTGCAACTCCTTCATTGTGAGAGACATGTGAACAACCCCTACGTAGCTCTTGATTGCGGTAGGTTGTAATGAGATGGACTATCGTTGTCTCTGGCATCTCGGTTAGCGACCCACGTAATGAGGGCTCAAACAATCCTACCTTTTCCTAGATTTGCGGCGGGGAGCAATGGCGTTTAATCTTTATGTCCACTCAGTTGAGTTTCAGCCCCTCTATCTATCATTCAATGCTCCATACCTCTGTCTTTCTGTGATGTTGATGTTGATGCAGGGTAGTTTCTGTGGACATCGATCTGACCCTGGGTCATGGGTGTCTTACTGAGCACGATTTGGTATCTGTTAGCGGGTTTAGCTCAGTTGGGAGAGCGTCAGACTGAAGTCAAACTTCAATCAATTGATATCTGAAGGTCATGTGTTCGATCCACATAAACCGCAACTTCCTTTTTTATCATTTCTCTGTTTTATCGTTTTCTTTTTACTTGGAGAGTTAAACGCTGAACACTCACTCTCAATCCATCCGCACGTAACTCGCACTGGCCGCATTGAAGTAAATACATTCCAACAGTCATGCATGCCCTTGGCTCCGTTCTCTCTCTCAGCTCACCCCTAACTCCTTGAAGTTAATCCTATTATTGACATTTCATTGAAGTTTGAGGCTTGAGTATTTGGCACGCAGTTTCTTCCAAAGCTTATGCATGCGCTCAGCTTGTCCAGGCGTAAACCTCTTGGGACCGCATTCACTACACATCGTTAGCCATGTTTCCATCCTCAAAATATGAACAACTCACGGCTCAACATAGTCCATAAAATTATCCGTAGGATCAAAGCCAGGCTTATCAGGGCAGCTGTTGAGATCAGGTGGAGGGCACACTCCATACTCCGGAGGCCCTGCCTCATAGGGAGTATCATCAACATAGTCGCCTGGCTCCTCGCAACCATTCTCAAAGGTATGTTCCAGACCAAGCCAGTGCCCAACTTCGTGCACGGTTACGTAGTTGAACTTGGGAGGGACTTCGCCGGGGTTATCGGGCCTCATGATGCAGCCGTCGAAGAGGATATCGTGCTTGGTGGGGTTGGGAACAGGGAGCTCGCACTTTCCACCAGGGGGCATACTTGCGATGAAGAACAGATTGAGATCCTTGTAGGTTCCTTGCCTCAATGCAGCTCGGAGCTCCTCTTCAGCTTCACCTCTTCCTGGACTGATGGGATAAGCCCAGTCATAATTGACGGTTCGGGTGGTGTTCATCAACTTGAACGAGAAATTCCAGGGCTTGAACTTCTCGTTGAGAAGTTCTATCTGGCCCTTGACCGTGGCTTGCTGCGAAGGGTTAGTACAGTGGTCCCAAAGTTATGTTTGGGCTTACTTTAAGGTAGTTGTCTTCCTCCTTCTTGCTTGCTGCGAGGATATGCACGTAGGTCTTGACTTCTACATTCTTATGCTGTCCTCGGATTTCGAGATGCTCATTTGCAAGGTCCTTTGAAACAGCTTTCAAACCACTGCTTGATCCTGAAGTACCGCAGTCAAAACCAGCGGCTGACACATAGTTGGCCACGAGGCCGAGAGCAAGAGCAGATTGAAGATGCATACTGATGGATGAGAGATAGATAACGTCGTGAATGCTTCAAGACAGAAGAGGCCAAATCTTGCTACTTTATATGAATATGAGTTTTCGTATTGCCAGCTTTCAATCAGGCCTTTTGCATCCTTTTTGCAATCCTTCCTGCACTGCGCCACGTTCGGCAAGACTGGTGAAAGTCTTGGCAGTACCCCTCACAAGGTAGGAACACGAGGTCGAACCATGTTAGCGTTGCCTTGAGATCGATTGAATAGGAAATAAGAATCTTGGTCCAGGGGATTTTAGGTATGTAAGCAGGCTGAGATCTGTTCTATTGGCTGGATGAGCGTGTGAGGATCGCGGGGTTACGTGGTCTTTCGCTGTTCTGGGCAGAGAATTAGGCAAAGGGACACAGTTGTAGGATTGAAATCGTAATGCTCGGCCTTCAATAAGCCGTTTATCGTATACGGTGAAAAATAGACTTTTCTGGATCTACTCATGACGCGTGGTCTCTGGATCGTCTGCCTGCTGCTGAAGGCCATCATCATTGTAGGCTCCGTTGATGAAGTGAGGGTCCAAATACAGAAGAGTATATCGCCAGTAACTGCTAGTAAATCGCACTGAACCTCGCATCATTTGTTGCCTTGGTAGTTGTCAATGAGAGTTTGCTGTTTCAGCAGCAAAGAATGCTCTTAGGCTAATACCCTTTCATGGCCGCTCACCAGGATTTTGAGCTTCTGGGTAAGAGCAGACATGCGACGCTTGACGGATGCGGATAGATGCGGCGCGAGTTGATTTATGATTTTCTGTGGCTTAAACGCCTGTCCACAGTGTTTTTTGACCTGGATAGCTGAGTTCAATGTTAGAGGTTAACCTTATTGCCAAGGACAAGGTGTTCTGATACTCAGCAGGAGGAGCGATGTGTTGAAGGACATTATGTAAACACAGTAGACAAATTAAGCGTGATATCTCGGCGCAAAACGCCCAAGTCGCTGTACTGAAATAGTTTTTGGCTCTTGAGTTTGAGATTATTGCCGTACGCAATTCGGTCATGAACAGCATGCAAACTTGATCAAAAAAGCGTTTGCGAAGCACGCTCGCTGCCTGACTTTGCTGGCCAATAGCATTTCAAGTGACTCTAGGATGTGTGCTTTTGCGTTCAGGCTTGGAGCTTATTTCATCTCAGCTATATAGTGTAATTGGTAATGTGGGTTGGGGGTCAGGATTTGAGTTCATGCGTATCATCATATACGCCAATCACAGAGACTGCAAAGCTTGTAGATAAGTTTTCTCCTCAGGGTCATGACTTGTGAAGAAGTATATTTAACATTTCGTGAATGGGATAAAAGGTGAGTCGCATCTCCCTGGTTCATGCACTAATTTTCAGTCCTACAAACAAATTTTAATTCTCACAAACACTCAGAACAGACCGTCACCTACTCGGACCACCATCACATTCTCATCATGGAGCCTTCCGAAATACCACCCGCAAACGAGGGCTTGTCAACATTTACATGCTTCCCGCGTCTTCCTCTCGAGATCCGCGAGATGATATGGGAGTACCTCATATCCGTGCAGCGACACCTGAGGATAGAGGGCCGCTTCGGAAGGGCAACCACAATTGGGTCTTTCTCAATCCCTGAGGGATTACATCTCTCTCAAGTCTCATCTGGGAGCCGTAAAGCCCTTTCTCGGGTTCTCGCGTATCAGACCCTTGATGAACATTTCAGCACTGTTCTCCTGACAACACTTGATGCGCCCTCACTGGAGATCCTTTCTTCCCTTACAGCCGATATCGATTGCGTTGCTATACCATGTCTTACTGTAGGACAGTTGGAAAAGCTTCATCTAGCTTTGAAAAAGAGGGTAGCCGCCGGTGGTCGACAGATAAAGGTCATCTACACTGGTATAGGAGTTCACCGCCCGGAAAAGCGCCGACCACCAGGAAATTACCTCGTGGCACCACCCGTTGATTTCAAGATCAGGACCGTCGCCGCCCTACAACTGAAGCCCGGATTCTTTGAGTACATGCTCTGGGCTTATGGTGAGGATCCGACAGAGCTACCCTCAACTTGGGCGAGACTTACTTCGAAGGACGGAATCCCAGCACCGGTGATGAAACGCAGCATAATCTCGATCCCCGCACCCTTAGAGCACTGAGTCGACTGGCACGGCCTGAATAAAATGTCTCTGGCAAAAGCCGCCGGTCCATTAAACGGATTGACCATTTTCTGTTCGGAGCTATCTATAGAGTCTCGACTTGATTGGACCTGAGATATATTGATAGAGCCTGACAGAAACTTGATGCTAGTAGAGAGCTTTCGGAGTCAACGGGAATAGTCAACGGAGAAAGAGACCGACAAGGGGCAGATCAGAAATGCCACAATACTATTATAACATCTTCCCCAGTAACGGTTACACGACGAGTGACAGAAATATCAGTATATCGAATTGGTAGATCGACTGGAAAGTGTACACGGTTGCAAAGCATGATGGCATGAAATCAACTTATCGCACTCAGAATGTTAATTCATCTGCTATATTGCCTGTTGTTGTTAGATGAAATGATTGTCCTGTCTGAAGGGCATTGTCATAGTTTCGGGGATTCCAGTTAGAACAAGACAAAAGAAGGCCCTCGAGGCGCAATAGCTAGTCTAATACTACAAAGTGTCTGCCCCGCTCAACCCATTGACTCATTAGACAAGCTACACTTTCTCCGAAGCTCAACTCTTAGGGTATATCTTAAGCCTGGAACAGATCTACGATGTTAGATCAAGCCATTTGCGGCCAAATCTCAATATAACCGGCCCAGGAGCCACATTCCAGGTCCAACAATCGCCGCCAGCACGGAATTCCGGGAACCCACTGTATCACTCTTCAGATCACCAGTAAGAACCTTCCAAATCAAGCGCTGACCCGAAATTCAGGGCCCGCTATTTGCCTCCGCCACCGCCCTGTTTCGAGACCATTAGTGCTTATATACAATGGATACCAGAAATGAGGCAGAACAATCCTTATTCCTTCACAAAAGTCTCAAACAGACCAAAATCCTCAGACAGTAAGTACAAATCACTCAGCCACAGAGGATCGGCCCGCCAGAAATGAACAGGACCTAAGCTCAGACATCTGCAATGCTGTCTGGTATGTTGAGGAAGCCAAGTCTACAGGGGACCCCTGGAATGCTCAGCCTTGATATCCACCGCTAGACCAGGTCCGACATAAGACATTCCTCTCAGTGCGGTCTAGACGGGAATCCTACGATCCTTCGAGGTCATGGGTTCGGTATATAACAAGCGCGCCAAGTCGCGATGGACTTGGGCCAAGATATTCTCTAGATCTCACCATGCATATCGCTTCCTACGTCTCCGTTGCATTCACAGTGCTTGGCCTGGCGGCTGCTTCGCCTAAGGGATGCGTTACTAAACGATCCCCTGAGCCAAAGTTGGAGAATGGTCATTACATCGTTGACCGCGCGACAAAGTTCGCTAATAAGAAGGTTTGGACCTTTAATGGGAAGAGTCTTCCTGAGGGTCTTTACTCGAGCGATTACCAAGTTGGGAAGACTCATGTGTTCACACCGTCTGGGGTAAAAGTCCGCAACGGGTATCTTGAGTTGACCGTCCCTGGTGGACAAAAGTCTAAGCCGTACAAGGCTGCTGAGGTAGCGACTGAGATTGAGAACATTAAGTATGCTTCTGTCAGAACGACAGCTATTCTTAGCGAACCTGCAGGTGTTTGCAACGGTACGTTTATCCTACCATCTCAATTTTCAGTATACTGATCTTTCCAGGAATGTTCTTTTACCAATCTGATAGCCAAGAGACCGACATCGAGTGGCTCTCCGATCCCAAGTCCGAGTCCAACTACGATGGTATTCGTAGACTATGGTTCACGAACCAAGACAACAACGGCGACGGCGAGCCATCTCACAAGGACGTCCTTCCTCCTGCGAACCCTACAACCACCGAGCATGAGTACCGAATTGACTGGACTAAGGGCCTTGTTCAGTTTTATGTAGATGGTGTGAAGCAGTGGTCTACCAAGAAGGATGTCCCCAATGTGCCTGGACCTTGGATCTGGAATAATTGGTCTAACGGTGATAAGGGTTGGAGTGCTGGACCTCCTAAGCAGAATGCTGTGTTTAAGATTAAGAAGATTGAGATGTACTATAACACTGCTTAGAAGGTGTTTGGAAAGGTGCTGAGTTTTGGATCCTGTAAATATTTGTATTTGGGTTGGTAGCATTGGATTGGAGAAAAGAATATAATAGAGTCAGGATACAATGTTGTCTGAGAAGACCGACCGTTCGTTAATGAATATTGGTGCCCTTCTTCTTACCTCGGTGATGAGCAAGATCGATGCTTTAATGCTATCAATATCGGAAGTTAGACCGGAGAGGTGTAGCATCTCAACATGTGATGCATCTTAGTCCCGAGCCTTGTATGAGTCGAACTCAGCCGATTACTTAAGAGATGATAGTTGAAGAGTCTAGCGGTGACACAATTCCGACATACTCTAGAGCTCTCGAATCTCTGCGGCTAAACCAAGCTCAAAAGAGTTGCTGTCGTCGCTTGCAAGACAGAATGGACGAAGTTTCCTTCCAGAGAAGAAGTGTTGGATGCGTCACTTGTCACGATCCAGCAGTTCACCGCTTCAATGTCAGCCTCTCAATCAAATAGCATAAACTTCATAAGTCATTCGAATATCTCTTCCGTGCAACATTCAACCCATCAAAGCGAGACACTATTCCGCCTCTGGGCTGCTCTCCTTCGGCCTCTCAGGCTTCTGCCCATAAACACTAAACCTACACCACATTAGCATCCCTTTCCAGCCATCACACAATATCACTTACACATGACCATAAGCCTGCGTTTTAGGATTCATAAGAACCTTTCTCATCTCCACCGCAAAAAGCTGCATCTCCTCCGGCGACCACTTGAGAATCTCACAAAGCGGCAGCTTAACGAAACCATCGAGGGCCTGGCTAAACGACAATCCCACAAAAGTACCGAGCTCTTTCTTCTTCTTGTCCTTTGGCCACCGCCCAATGGGGATCTTGTGCGTTTGTGGAGTTACGGATACGAAGCCGGCGTCTTTGGCGAGGGTTGAGAGCTTGCCGTTAGAGAAGTCGAATGTGCAGCCGATTGTTTCGCCGACTTGAGTGAAGATCTTTGCCCAGCGTGTGAAGATACTGAATTTTGTTATTATACTGGTCATGGGGAGGGAGAAGGGGCGTACTGCTCGTCGTCGACTTTGATCTCGGGGTTTTGGGATAGCATTTGTAGATCAGGCTCTATGTGCTGAAACCAACCACCTGGCTTGAGAGCCTTGTACATCTGACCATACAACCTATCCCAGTCGGCAATAGTGCCCTGAAGATATCGAATATGGATAAAGTCAAAGGACTCGGGTTCAAAGGTCCATTCGAGTTGAGCATCATCGATCTGAAACTCAAGATTTGGAGGGACGAAGCTTGGTTGGGTCGGGGTGATGTCTGTAGCGATAACGCTGGCGGATGGGTATTCGTCTGCGACATTTATAGCCCATATACCGGTTCCCGTACCGATATCGAGGATTTTCTACACCGGGTGAGAATGGGAGTCTATGGGGAAGAAGAGACGTACCTGAGGGTTATCGCCGATAGGAGCAAGAAAGAGTTTATCGTCGAGCATCAATGTCAACCAATGATGGCTGAGATAGTTAGTCAACATATCTACTCAGTGCTTGGCGATGAACTTACATGAGATCAAGTGCTTCGAGTTGTGCTTCGTCATTGGGAGCCCTGTTCATTAGCGACGCTCACTCTCATACGAGATATCTTACCAATGCTTGCCATATTTGGGATTGGCATAAGTCCTCCCCTGGAAGTACTTATTCTCGAAAATGCTCGATGTGATCGAGGCAGTTGACTCGGTTTCACTACTCAGTCAGCTCAATCCCAGCATAAATCTCCATCAGCATACCTATCAGCACTAAAGTTACTCTCCGTGTCGTTCCCAACATCCAACTCAGGTTCCTACAAGATCAGCCCTCGTTGATCATATCAGAGTAGGTAAATAACATACAGCTTCAATTGGAGCAGCCATCTTTTCGTGATGATAGCACAAAGGGATGAGATAAACTCACGCGTGCGGGGTCGACGGTATCTTTATGTCTTTGTGGTTACATGACATGTCGAGTTGCTTCTGTGCCGCATGTGCTGAAATGCATGAACGGAGGACGCTATCCAGTGTTGGGAAAGTGACAGGCGGGGCTAGTTACATTGCAGATGGGGGTCAATGGGGGTGTTTGTCTCTGTTTTGCTTGTTAGAAGGGGTATCATGCAGGTAATTCTCATTAACGAGTACTACCTGCATCTGCAACACCTGCAACTTTATTCTTAGAACATCTCGAAAGACGATGAGAAATGCTTCTGAAGAAGCTGCCATCTCTTGTCTCTTCTCTAGCCTGCGGGGCCAACTACGCTAATGCGACCACGGCTTAACAAGACGGCAAGACCCTTGTTACGGGCGTCTTCACAACAAGCTTTTTCAACTGTGGCATGCTTGGTTATTGGTCGTGCAAAATGTTTAACCTTTTGAGGCTGGGAGGGCCGTTGTAACGTGTTCACCTGCTGGCCACTCATGCTATCGTGATGCGATTGGAGGCGCTCGACATTACACCAGCTGCATGTACGCCATGAAACGTTGGAGATGGTTGCGTGTACGACAATAAGACTGCGTACAAGTCATACGACTTTATTGAGTCACGTCATTAATACTAAAGCTATTATTAAGGGCTAGAAGCGAACGAAATCGCTCCAGTAATTCCAATCCAACAGATCATCACCGACGTTAAAATCCCATGCATCCAGTGCACTAACGGCCGTCTCAGCATCACCCTGTCCCCGTCTCTTACTCCAAAGCAATTCAATACAAGCCAGCACCGGTTCACCATCAGTCAACGCCTTCCGCCTCGTCTCCCAAGCCTCCAACGTCAAGTTTCCAAAAGCGGTGTATAACGAATTATCAACACTATCCGCGAGTTCAGGATGATCAGCATATAAACTGTCAACCAGCTTCCAAGCGAGGTTAATTCTTGGTCCTGAAGGTCGTCTGCGTAGTTCACTGATGACGTATATCCAAGCATCGATTTGGTAGAGTGATGTTAGGTGAGTAAACATTTGGGATGAGAATTTACTCTCAATGCCCACGTTGACGAGTTCCAAGAATGATAGCGCTGCGTTGAAGAGAATATCGCTATCTTCTTTCGTCATGTAAACATCTGCATCGCCTGGTGCTGCTCTAGCTCTTGGGTGATGTAGCCTAAAGCGCATTCTCGCAATAGCCAGTTTAGCCATGGCATACGTCAAGTCATGAAAGGGAACCGCTCTATCAAGCTTGGAAAGATATTTCTCCGTGTAGATAGCTTCAAGCTCGTTGATCGCTTCATCTTCAGCTTTGGTCGATCCTCCAGGTCTTCCGAAGCCGGGCGCTATGCAGTCAAACACTTTGGCTGCTTTGGGAGATGAGCGGAGCCATTGCGTTACTTCAAACTTCATCAGAACGCAGAGCATTTCTGTGGGGCCTGTGTGCTGGACTGGCGGTTCGAGCATGTCTGGATGGAGATCTGCGTCATTGATGTTGAAGGGCAGCCGAATATCCCCAAATTCTGATCTTGCTAGTTTTATTCCTGGTGTTGAACTAGCGCGCACTCGAGAGTCGAGGCCTTTGATCTGCCACCATAGTCTAATACGCATTTCTTTCTCGAAGAAGGATAGCTTGGCGTCGGTGTCTGATTTGTGTAGACCCATCATCTGTCCAGCCCTTATGGCAACGGCAGTCATGGTACTAGCTAGCTCTGTTTCCGGATTTGAAAATGTAAACAAGACCATAGCCTGAAGAGTCTCAAGATCCTTTGTGGTCATGAAATCGGCCGCAGTAAGCGCACGTACCGTAGCGGTGCGATAGCGCGTGAGCAATGACCCTCTGTCCTCCCCCAAGGACGACAGGCAAGCTTCTGACGACAGTGATGTAACTGAAAGAAGATAAATAGAGAACATTAGTGCTGAGAGGGGCTTCGGTATGCTTGCTACATCCCAGCTTGCTTCTAGAATGCGCTTCTGTAGACTTGGGACGTGAACGACCTTGATAAGGGGATTGACGCACTCGACAAAGGTCTGCCAGTAGAAGAAGATTTGTTTTGGTTCTGGGTGGTTGCCGTAGGCCTTTGATTCGGGGTCGAAAATCATGGAGTGGAATGATGGCGATGGATGGAGGAAAGGGTCGTCTTTGTTTCGGAGTGTAAGCGTGGGAGGAAACTTGAGCTGCAACGATGTCAGTCGCTGCAAGGTACCATTATCCGCATGACCTACCTCATGGCTCAATTTTGACCAAAGACACCTTCATACGTCAGTTCCAGTGCTTTCGATGGAAAGGGCGCCTTACACTTCTGTCGCAGGATCCTCCACTGTAGAATCATCCTCCCTCTTCGCCTCCAACCCCGACGTCACCCAAACATTAGCATGCTGACTATAATCCACACCACTCTTCTTCATCAATTCCTCATACTTTGCCAGCCTCGCCAGCAAGTCCTCATCAGCAGCTCTCTTTCGAGGTTTTGGCGGAGGAGGCGCTTCGTAGGTACATTCTGCTCTACCCTTCTGACAATTTGAGCAGGGATGTTGACGATCACACTTTACTTTGCGTCGGGCGCACATTGAACATGCGTATTTTCGTAGTTCGGCCATGATGGTGATGGGGAGTGTAATGTAGAAGGGAGACAGAGCGTCGGTGGTTTCGGTGGGTTCGGGGGCGCGGAGAACTCGGGCGTGTCGGGGCTGGGAGGGGTTTAGCGTCGGTGTTTGAGAAGTCCGAGATTTAGTTCGTTTGTTCGTTTGACGATGGGATCCATGCGCAGCGGGTGAGCA
>JAAOAT010000860.1:0-87353 GCA_013186855.1 Fusarium ramigenum | reverse complement strand
GTCATCCATAGTTAAATACAGAGGCTCAAACCCTCCGAGTCATTGAACCTTGCTATTTTATTTGCTACAAGACATGAGGACTAGCAGTGATCTGGACTACCGAAGATGATCTTGTAGTAATGTTTGGGCCAAGAATCCAATTTGATCTTGACTTATCTTTCCTCAGAGCTCAGAAGGCTGATCAAGAGCGTGGGCTATCAACTTTTTGTACCCCTCAACAGCCTGCTCCAGATCCGAAACCTTCAAGTGCTCATGTGCAGAGTGCGCCTCGAGAATCGAGCCAGGTCCGTACAGATATCTCTTATGACTCCCCTTTAGTCTAGGGATATCTGTTCCGTAGTTCAAGACCACAGTTTCAAATCCTACCACGGTTAGCTAGAGCTCGCTTCTTTCCAATGTTGTTATCTTACCATCAACATCATAGTCTGTTGGCACGGGTCCAATACCATACGAGAACTCAACGACTAGGCTCGTGTCACTCTCCTCAACTGCCTGACGTATTAGATCCCTGATACCCTCTGGGGTTCCTCCAGCGACTCGAACTCCTCCGGTAGCAAAAGCACTTGCCGGGATGACATTTCCAGCTACACCGCCTTCAATCCTACCCACGTTGAGAGTAGAGTTGCCAAACTCTTTGCTCCCAGGTAGCTCAACCTTTTGAAGAGCCGCTAATCCACGAACAAGGCTATCAATAGCATTACTTCCTGTCTCAGGATATCCAGAATGACCAGCCTTTCCATTCGCTTTGATAGTGAAGCCTAATCCTCCTTTGTGACCTCGAGCAAGTTTGAGCTCCGTTGGTTCACCGAAGATGACGGATTCCCACGATAGACCTAGATCATTGACGTTGCCCATTCCGGCTCCGCCTGTCTCCTCGCCTACCACGAATAGTAGCGCTACATCGCCTTCACTGACTTCTTTCTTCTGGAAGAGTTCTTGAACAGCAATGATTTGTGCCGCGACACTGCCCTTTGCGTCTACTGTTCCTCGACCCCAGATCTCATCGCCTCGTCGTTCATAAGGCCAGAATGGGGGAACAGTGTCAACATGAGACGTCACGAGAACTTTTGTTTTTCTCGTGCTATTATAGTAGGCCAAGATATTATCGCGATTCTTGGCAACTCCTTGAGTCTCAACAGTGAAACCCGCATCTTGGAGGTATATCTTGAGAAAGTCGGTGACGTGCTTTTCAGAACCTGTGATCGAGGGTCGCTCAACAAGTGATTTGTGCAGCTCAAGAAGTGCCGATGATTCTAGTGATTCACGAGAGAAGGGAAGCTGGACACGTCCCAGGTCAAACGCCGTCGCCGCAGCAGCAGCCAAGAGAATGGTGTTGAGCTTCATGTTGATAACAGCCTGCAGATAACAAAGAGGGGTAAAAGATATGAACCCATCCAAATTCGGGCCCCGTGTATCTTGATATAACGTTGATCGTCACTTGATCGTCACAAATTGATAAGCAATCTCGAAAAGCCAATCAATTTCCTCTTTTATCGTTGTACAGATGTCACCATTGACGGGCAGTATTTCCTCATCTGCCAAAAGCGGGGAGACTCAAACTTCAGATCCGAGATGGCAACACCTTTTATAGAAATACTTGCATTAGTTTTAATAGTGGTATTGTTAAAGGGATAGGTTTGGGAGATAACAGCTGGAGTTAACGGGTTGCGCGATTATATCCCTTGCGCACGCCAAGATGAGGAATGCCGATCGCGGATGTCGACATATCGTGAGGTGAGGAGTAGGATACACAAGCCAAGTGGCCAAGATTTATATCTTTATGGGCGTACCTTGATAGATTCTAAGAAAATAAGAGAGGATCATCGCGAAATGACTTCTTCTGGTATTTCCAAAGGCCACGAAGCCGTGGATGAGAAGACTCAACATGTTATTCCCGATTCTTCGTCTGGCGAACCGCCAATCAAACAACACTACAACACCGTCACTCGCGGAGAATCGGTCCCTTCCTCTGATGATATAAATGATAACATCGTTGGATATGATGGAAGGCTCATGGGAGCACGGACTAGGCTGAGTAGTCAGCAGGAGAAGAAGTTGCTGCGACGAATTGACTGGCATCTCATTCCTTTGCTTTCGGTCATGTACATGGTCAAGTCTATTGATGCTTCCAATGTAAGTATAGTAACTTCCTCGGCGGTATAGTGCTGATGTTTTAGGTCTCGAATGCTCGAATTATGGATCGCGGAACGCCGAGGAATATCATGACAGAGCTGAATATCTCAGCTGATGATTACAACTTTGTCACTATGGCATACTATGTACTTACCAGACTCCATTCACCACGAATATCGCTGACAAAATGAGTAGATTCCATATATCCTGGCGGAAACACCCTCGAACCTGCTGGTAAAGCGCCTCAAGCCATCAGTCTGGCAAGCAAGAATCATGGTTCGTCTCCATATTCCGTCGCCGGACCGTTAAGCTGACCGATGCGGTAGATATCATGGGGCATCGTTCTCGTTTGTCACGCCGCAGTCAAGAACGCCGCAGGCTTGTATACAGTCCGCGCTTTTCTTGGTCTTTTCGAGGCAGGACTCTGGCCTGGCATGCTTCTGCAATTATGCTACTGGTACCGCCCCGACGAAATGGCATCGCGTATTGTTCTTGTTACTATTCTTGGTAACTTCAGTGCTGTTGTCAGCGGTGTTCTTGCTTTTGCGTTCAACGGTGTCCATGCGCAGGACTTGTCGGGATGGAAATGGTGTGCACCCCCACCAACACGTCTCCATGCTAGACTGACTCAAGTTCTAGGCTCATCTTGACAGAGGGAGTATTCACTATACTTCTTGGCATCTTTGCATACATATTCATGCCCGACTGTAAGTTCACATAGCTGACGAAACGCTACATACTGACATTGAAAACAGTCCCCGACACGGCTCGTTGGATGTCCGAAGAAGAAAAGGCGTTCGTCCAAGCTCGACTACCCATCAACGCCCCCAGAGCTGCCGAGAAAGATTTTGACTGGAAAGAGTTCTGGAATACTCTCAAAGATCACAAGCTCTGGCTGTTTCTTCTCTGCTGGGCATTCTATACCATCGGAACGACGGGGCTTAACTTTTATCAGCCGACAGTCATTGCGAACTTGGGATTCACGTAAGTCTCCATAAAAGTGCTTAGAGCTAGGGCGAAAGCTGACATTGGTTCGTTACAGTGGTATTGCCGAAGCCCAGCTGCTTAACATCCCTCCAGCCATCTTCGCCTGCGTACTGACCATAGTATTCGGATGGGTCGCCAACACCGGCCGCTTCCCTTTACCTCTCATCCCACTGAGCTTCATGATAATCATAGAAGCATGCTATGTTGTTCTCTACACCTTCCCCAGCACAGGTGGTGTGTATGCAGCTACTGTAATAGCAGGAGGTTTCTCAATAGCCTGGTAAGTCAAACCAAACCCCCTTCAATATCTGCTAACGAAATAGGTATACAATGATGTGGCCATGGAGAGTCCAAACCACAGACGGAGCCACCGGTTCAGCCTTTGCCATCGCATTCGCCAATAGCTACGGCCAGATTGGAGGCGCAGTGGGATCACAGCTGTTCAATTCACGCTTCGCACCTAGGTACACCACGTCGTTTGGGATCGCGATGGGCTTTATCGGTATGGCTACTATTATGAATGTTATCACTTGGTCGTTTACATGGAAAGTGGATGTTGCGACGAGACGGCTGAAGAGGGCGAGGGATGCTGCTGCGAAGAGGAACGAGGCTATTCTTGATGATGTTGACATTCACGCCAAGACCTAGGCTCTGATATTGGCATGTCTGGCTTGGTCTATGTTCACCAGGGAGACTTATACAGATGCCAGACTGCAATCAGAGATTTATGAATTAGTAGCTCTTCTATGTTTATACCCCTACGCCTTTCATCGTTACACCAGACTCTTCTCAAACACCCTGTACTCTGTCGGTCCAGCAAGCAAGTTCACCAAATCAGGATAATCATCCGCAAAATCCCCCAACTTAACAAGCTCATACCCCATTCTCATGTACCACTTCAACAACCTCGCCTTCCCTTCATGATGAAACGTCATCGGCACAAGAATCTCCAACTGCATCGTTGTACACCCTCTTCGTCTACATTCATCTTCCGCAAAGACTGCTAGTTGTCGCCCGACACCCGTACCTTGGTACTGAGGGTCAAGTGCCAGCATGCCGAACTCTCCGAGGGTGGGTGTTATGAGTTTGATGAAGACGCAGCCGATGGGATCGTTGTTCGGTTGCAGGTAAGCTACCGCGAGTTGGCCGTTGCGCAGAAACTTGGCGATTTCAGTAGTGGAGGTTCGTTGGTATGATGAGATGAAGATATCAGACTCGGCTTTTTTGTAGGCGGTGTTGACGATATCAGTCAGGGTTGAGACGAGAGTTTTGTCCTCCGCATCCGAGGCTGGGGGTATTTTCACGATGATCTGTGGCTTCGTCATGGTGGATTTAGAAGTTTAATGCAAAATCTGTCCGATAAGAGAAGAAATCCAGAGTTTATAAGGCTTCGGTAGTTGTAGTGAGAACTATAATCTCACACGTCAGACTTTGGCTCACGTAAAACAGCGCAGGTGGAGAATGCCGGCCCGTTTGATATTACGCTTTTGGGAAATTCCGTACGGCGAGCTTCGTATTTGCCAGTAGCTCTATTATACTTGTAACATCATCCGAGTCCTATCTTTGAACAGAAAACGACTGTCGCTACATCCTGTGGCCTCTCTCAACCTTTACGTACCAACGAAAAGATAGACGAGCGGATGTACCTAGAAACGATCCATCATCCAATCTCATCATCCTTCCTTGCACAATAATTCGCATCAATGGCAATCACCGATCCTTGACCCAAGACGCCCTGGCTTAAAATTTCCGACATAGGTTCAGTCGAGAAATATGGCCAAATGAACGGCCCGAGATGGAAACTTTTTCTTTTTTGGTGTTTTCTCTCTGGTATAATTGGACCTCTCCGACCCAGCGTTTCTGATTTGTCTCTGGCGGGCGATCCCTGCTGTTTTTATCTACATGTCAGCATGAGACACAGTGACCTGAGGACATCTTCGCCAAAAATGCTGACCTTCAGTTTGCTCTTACAATACCCGCCATGACAAAATGTCTTCTCTAGACTGGCTACTTGATCTATGCGCCGTCGCCAAGGCGTCTGGTAGCAGTATCATCACTGATGATACTCCTCTCGAGAATCAGCTTCCACCAAGCAAAGACCCATGGTATTCCGCACCTGTGGACTGGGAGTCCAGAAAGCCTGGCGATGTTCTCCACATTCGTTCCGCATCGAACCTCACCAGAATTGTGGAAGGATCCAGAGCTGTGTATCATATCCTTTATCGCTCAAGCGACCCCCGCGGTCGTCCATCATGGGCTGTAACCACGCTCTTCATCCCAACCTCACTTTACCAATCTCCATCCGGAAGAGCAGCCATTCTATCATATCAGTTCGCGTACAACACATGCAACGTAGACTCCAGCCCGTCATTTGCTTTATCCGGTGTAATGGCGAAGAGCGAACCTAACCTTGGTATCAAGTCAAGCACTTCTTTGATCGCTGAGATGCTCTCTTTTGGGTGGGTCGTCAACACCCCGGATCACCTTGGGCCAAACGCCGCATTTGGCGCAAGTGTCCAACGCAGGCCATGCGACCCTCGACGCCTTGCGCGCTGTTCATAATGTCCTCAGTTTGGGGGATAATTCAGGGTTCAACACTTCGATCTGGGGATACAGCGGCGGCTCAATCGCTACATTCGCAGCGGCCGAGCTGCAACCATCCTATGCGCCAGAGCTCAAAATCTCGGCAGCTGTTGTCGGCGGTCTTGTGGATAACATATCCGCCGCAATGGATAAGATCAACAAGAGTCCTATCGCTGGTACTCTGATTGCCCTCTTACTAGGAATCACAGCGCAATATCCTGAGGAACGAGCTTACCTAGAAAGCCGTCTTATCCCAGGGATGAAAGACGAGTTCATGGCCGCTATCAACACCGAACTCACTCAAAATGTGGCCAAGTACTCCGGACAAGACATTTATGCGTTCTTCAAAGGTGGAGGTGCAGATCTAAGAGCCTCGATTCTACAAGAGCTCTACGATAAGCAAGCAAAACTAGGATACAGAGACACGCCTAAGATGCCCATGTTTCTGTACAAGGCTATCCAGGATCAGTTCTGTCTCATTGAGCTCACTGATGCGACGGTTGATAGACTCTGTGAGAAAGGATCGGAGATCACGTTCGAGCGGAATACAGTGGGGAGCCATGTTTCTGAGATTGAGAATGGGAAACTAAGGGCATTTCGGTTTCTGAAGTGTATCTTTGATGAGTCGTACCAGTCTCCTACATCGAAGCGGAACGTGATGGATGTCACGGTTGATGTTTCTTCACAGGATAAGTGAGCATAGTCAGAACTTGGTCGCTATCTAATCTCATGAAGGAGCAATCCTCCCCTTCTCCATAGGAAGATCAGTGCCCCTCCAAACCCTCACATTTTTTCCAGGCTCACATGTCCTTGCAACCCAATTCTCAACTCTTTCAACTCCCCACATAATTGTGAACAGATTAATGAGCATTGGATCTACGTCCGATGCCTTTGCGCTCAGAAACAGACCCTCGCAGTCGAGGCTACATATGAAGAGAGGATCTGCTTTCTGACATGCAGCTGCCCATGCAAAGCCGCTTTTTGCATCCCATAGGTTCTTATGGGCTGTGAAGTAAATACCGCCATGGCATTCAGCCCATTTCTGTTTCAGAGTGAGATATACTCCGATGGTTGAAGTTGCCAATAGCCATATACGACGGATACTCTCTGACAACACCCAATTGCGCCACTTTCGCGGCAGCGGATCACCGTCGAAGATGGAGTCCAGAATAATGCCGTTAGCGGACGCAGCAGCAGCAGAGCTATCGCTACCATCGCAAGGTAGTCCGATATCCGGATCGCGAAGAGCAGCTTCCCAGAGCTGGCGAGTCCATGAAAGAAGAGTTTGAATCTGCTGTTCAGCGCTGGCTCGCGCGCCAATTGAAGGCGAGAACAGAGCCAGCACAAGGTGGACGAATAATGCTTGGGTTCGAGCGAGGTGCTCACGAATGTTAAGCGTCACTTCGGGACCAGCGAGGTCCGGGCAATATGTTTTGAGCAATGACGATGCTTTCGACACCAGTAATTCATCAATCACAGTCTCGTTCGCGGGAGTTTTCGAGTTATACAGGATGATACAGGTGAACGCATCCTGCATTGATGGGGGTAGCCCAGCATCGGCGTAGAGCTGGTTGTGTATGAACGGGCTGTGAGAGTTGGTGACCCATTCGGTGAAGAACTCATGGATGCCGTTAACGTAGTTCAAACAAACAGAGTTTGGGAATGATGGCGTCGTAAACGGGATGTGTCGAATCGCCCATGCATCAGGTTTGAGGAAGAAGTCGACAGGCTCCTTCTGGCTCGAGATTGTCTCACTGCTTGTCGCGGGCGAATCGTCTGGCAACCCAGTAGCAGGGAGAGCGTCCCAATTGCTCAAACTCGCCGCCCACTGATTGAGGTCAATCAAGCCATTGTTTGGCGTGGAGAAAGGTATTTGCATCAAACTTGGTGGTCCAACACTGAGTCTGCCTGCACTCTCGCCGCCATTTTCCGCTCCCGGCACTGTCGACAAGTGCAATCTCTTCCGCTTGGTCGGAGGATATCGGCATTCAACATCTCGATCATTACAGCGCCCGCAAACAGGTTGAGCTTTGTCACATTTCCGTTTACCGTTTGTGCATGCGTAGCATGCCTTAAGCTTTGTCGCAGAGCCCATTGCGATTATGTTGATGCGGGAAGATTGCGGGTTTATAGAATTGGCTGCGGTGAAGTTTAGGGAGAGTCGGATTAAGGTTAGCGACTTTTGTCAGCGACCAGGCGGAGATCATGCGGGTTTCTGGCGGGCTTCAATCGATTCACCCGCAGACTTCCGACATGTTGAGATTATGTTATACTCCTTGCCGTGACACATTGAAGGGGTCAAATGTTTGTATATAAAGTATGAGCATTCAACCTCCGTAAGGTGGCAATCCAGATCTCATCATTAATACACTTACTTTCAATATCCAGTACCTGGCAGCAGCTTTCCAATATGCCTTCCACAGCAGACACTAGACCCGAGGAAAACCCCTGGGACAATGTCGAGGCACCTACCCACGGCAGCAATCTCATAACCAAAGTCCATCGCGAATCGTACGAGACAATCTCACCAACTCGTCCTGAACTTTCCCAAGCTGGCCGTACAGTTCTCGTCGCGGGGGCCTCTACCGGTATTGGCTTCAGCATCGCTGAGTCCTTCGCCGCCGCTTCTCCGTCTCGTCTCATCATCACCGGGCGTCGTCAGGATACTCTGGACAAAGCTGCTGAGGAAATCAAGACGAAGTACCCTAATATTGAGGTCATCCCGATTAACAATGACTTTGCTAATGAGAATGCCACGCGAGAGTTCTGGAAGAAACTTGCTGAAGATGGCATCTTTGTCGATGTTCTCGTTTTGAGTGCGGCAAAAATGTGGCTGCCCAATACGATTCTTGGACTCGGATATGAGACCTTCAAGGACGGCCTTGGAGTGAACCTTATTGCTCCATATCTATGGACTAGTTTGTTTTACAAGCAACGTGAAATCGACCCCTCACGAAAACTGGTAAGCTCACGAGCCCTCCTGGCACAAGCTGTGGCATAGTCTTACGCTTTCCAGGTTCTTCTCAACTTATCCAGTATTGCAATTCATCTCACCCAGCTCTCTGTTCCTATTCCTCTATACTCAATCACCAAGAGCGCTGGCACAATGATGATGCAGCACATCGCCATGACTGTACCCTCCAGCGAGATGCAGGTCATCAGCTTCGAGCCTGGACTTCACTATACTGAATCGTTCGAACGTTTCACCGATGAGAACAGTTTCAAGTGGGATGATAGTATGTATTGATTCTCATGACATGAAACCATACTGACTAATGTGCAGTCAAATTGCCCGGCGACTTTGCTGTTTGGGCAGCCTCTGACGATGCCGAGTTTCTTCACGGGAGGTTCATTTGGGCGAAGTGGGATGTCGATGAACTCAAGAATGGGCCTCTTCGGAAGAAGATTGAGAGTGACCCTTCGCTTTTCAGAGTTGGTGTTAGTGGATACTAGGTCAGAACCACAGCACCAAGTGGCTTTCTGAAAGTCGCGGCTAGAAGCAGAATCTCAGGCTCTTTAAAGATTCATGGGAAAACCGAATACTAAATTTGCTATGGCGTCATCTCCTAAAACCTCGTTGCTGCCGTGAAGGGTGGAGAAATGGTTCAAGCTGGAGATCCATCTGAGTCGCCTGAGCATTTACTAATTCTCCATGCAAGCAGCGGATAATGTCAGCAGCAAGATCAGGAGTGGCATTCAGCATTTCGCAGAACCCGTCCTGGCTCATCAATGTTCCAATTCTTGTCATGGCAACCTCCAAGGCGATTTTGCGCAATATTCGATCTCCGGGGGGCGAGGTGGTATACGCCAGTTCGATTGCGTATAAAAAGCTATCCATCTCCCATCTCCCTTCAATGCTAGCTTGGTACTTTGTTGCAGCAAGTCTTTTCAGCGCCTGAATGTCATATTTATCGGCGATTTGATAGACCTTGGCATGGAATATCATAGCTGATGAATCAGCTGGGGACTCGTAATCGAAATAGTAGAAGAAAAGTGTCATCGCCCTGACAACATCGGGGTCGAAATCCGTGATATCTATGACTCGCTCAGAACTCTCCTGTAGGTTGTCAGTCATGGTTTATCATTGTTCGGAAAGGTGCTCAAACCTTCCACGGTCCATCGAGCTGTTTTCTGAAATACTCAGAGTGGCAAAAGAGAATAAGACTGTGGACTGCGAATTCCAGACCTCCGCACTTGATGACGGTGTCAGAAAGGCTTGTATTATCGAAGTACCTGTTCTGCCAGCAATAGATCCATATGAGTGGTGAGATGGGAACATACTTCTTCAGAGAGTCACCAAACTCTTCATATGGCGGTGAATCCATCTCTGTGCCAGGGGAGAGTCAAGTCTGATGTTCCCAGGGCGGAATGGATGGTCTGCGTCTCCAGGGAAAAGAAGATAAAGAAGATAAAAAAGGACGAGGAGGGGGCAACGGAGGGGTTCGCTTTCTTATGTCGCGGCATGATGGTAAGCCTCCCGCGGAAATTTCAGCCACATATTATCTGTGTTCGCAGCCTAAAACTTAACCTTATAGGCCGCCGTCATCCTTAGAGGTTGCTGCGCGGTCTTTGAATAACTGGATATTCCAGGTGAATAAATGATCTCATTCATTTGAGAGTAAACGAACTATACTTTGTCTGAATAGTATTACCTATTGGCGCTAGGCAATGTACATATAAAATGTCAAGTAAGCCCGCTAGCAAAAACAAAATGATCCTCTGTGCTACCACGACGCCCATCTGGGACACGCCCAGGTTCATTAAAACCGCGATTTGTAATCACTATATCTACACATCGTCCCATATGTTGCTCATCCCGTGTATAATCAACTGCGCAGCCTTATGCGTTCCAACTGCTCGCCAATAATTCTCCGAACTTATCCCACATCCGCTGGGCATCCCTTCCGTCCCCTTGGTCAAGCTCACCATTTCCCATATAAAAGCAAAGCCAATTGGGTTTCTCATCCGCCAGTATCGGTTGAGAACCACAGACGGGACAGAAGATCGGCGTTGGTTCTTGATAGTCTAAGACTTGATCGCCAGGTGAATCTATCCTCATTTTAAAAGTAGCCTTGCATGATGGACATTTGCAATAGCAATACTTTCCCCAGGTCTCATATATCAGACTGACAAGGTCGGCTGAGAAATCTCCATCCATCCCCAGGACCTCGTTGAATGATGCCTCGGATGTGAGGTACTCAAAGTGTGTGCATGAGCTCTGCACAACAATGTCTCTGAGGCCTCGGTCTCCTGATGGCGTGGTGCTATACACAATGGAGATCGTGTCGGCCAAGGTACTTGCAAACCCAGCGTCGACTTCGGCTTCGTTAATGACACATTTGAATTTGTTTACAGCTTGCTTTTTGAGTGGTTCGATGCCGTATTTGTCGCCAATCTGGTAGACCTGAGCGTGGAAGATCATAGGGCGTGTATTGGGAGGGACGTCGTAGTCGAAACAGTAAACAAAACGAAGCATAGCCTCGACAATATTGGCATCAAAGTCTTTAATTTCGATAGTTTTGTCCTCACTCTCCTTCATTTGGTCAGCTTATATCGCCAGTAAGGGTAGGAGGACTCACCTTCCACGGCCCAGTCAGTTGCCTTTTGAAGTAGTCGGAATGACAGAAAAGGACAAGGCTGTGGACTGCAAATTCCTGGTCACCGCATCTAACCACGACGTCTGAAAGGCATTTGTTGTTGTAGTATCTAGATGTGTTAGTAAGCCTGCCAATAGGATGAGAGGGAGAGCCAGAACATACCCCTGCAGAGAGGCACCAAACGCTTCGATGGGCTTGGGTTCCATGCTGGACGATAAATTAGAACGATAGAGTGTTGTTGGAGAGATTTTCGGTTGTTTGGGGTAGCTGGTAACCGTGGTATTTAAATTCTTTTGTGACGCAAAACGCTATTCTGTTATCGCAGTGTATAACTCTGATAGTTTCTATATCAAAAGATTACTTTATTTAATGGCAATAATGAAAAGTTTATAAGAACTAAATATCCGATTTTTGAGGTCAATATTGCAGGCCCGAGATAGTTCTTGCGACAAAGTTCCAGAAAGTCAACTCTAAGTGGCATATTGCAGCGCATTTGTCGGTCTCTGGCCAAGCAAGCTTCCAAGTGAACAAAGTCAAATGGGACGGCATACATGTACCAAGATGAGTGGCAATTCCACGACACGGTTCGAATGGAGTTAAGAGTGACTTCTGAGTTCTAAGTTCTCTATGCTGATCAAAGCTCTAAGCCACAAGCTTTAACTACAGATAACATAGCTTTCTCACAAGCTTATACATCAGGCAGCAATGCTTGACCCATCGCTACAGAACACGTGGTGCGATAAGGATAAGATTCTACTCTCAATGAACATAATTCTCTTGCTCTCTGCTCGGTCAATACGTTTAACCTTGATAGGTACGTTCTGCTACTGAGATATGGAGTCTACAAGTTACCGGTGGCAAATTCCGATCTGGAGGCCTGTAACGATAGTGCAGGGTTCAAGTTTCGGCGTCAGAGCATACCCTGAACTCCATGCGATAAGGTTGCTTGGAGTGACGATGCAAGAATAGACAATTCTAGTGAGATTTTTACAGGGACCTTCTCGCCAAGAGAACCTGACTCGGTAGAAGTCTTCTTCATCGTTGAGTAAGCTGCCATAGTCCTACGGATAATGTACTCTTCATAATCCATGCACTAAGCATGAAGTCCACAACTAGAGTTATCAAAGGTACCGCGCTTTACAGCATCTCAGGCTCATCTTAACTTAAGCCTCCTCTTTCCGATTCTTCATCCGGTCTACTATCTTTCTACACAGGCTCAAAAAGGAGGTGTGAAGCGTGGTCCGTGATTGGGGTTCCAGCCGCTGCCTAACGCCATGACCAGTGATTGCCGACAAGGAGGAAATTTTCTATAACAGTGAGCGGTACTTGGATAAATCGGCAGATCGTCACTTGGCAGCTGTGGTCGCCGCTTATCTGCAATCAAACTGGTGGAGCCCGATGTCCCGAGAGTAAGCTGCCAAGTACGGGGGCCAAGGCTTCAGGAGAAGGCTTCCAGAATACTATATTGTAAACTGCTGTTAACTAATTCGTAGAATGCTTCTACTTACACGAGTAACAGAAGGGAGATAACGCCTTGTTCTTCATATGCAAGGAGATATGTGGGACATTGATAACCAGCGATTCACGTTCGAGGCTGATCCGCAATCCCTTGTATAACTACATGCTTAATTCTACATTACTGCTGGATGTTTTAGCTCAAGCCTTTGAGATCATACCGCTTACTATCAATTTCGTCTTCACTGTCTGCGGCTGCTTACTGGCTGTTGATGTGGACATTGCTAGACTTGGCGAACCGGGAAGATGCATGATCATGTTTCGTCTTGTCTTGCATCGTGAGATATTCTTCTCAGCTTTGGCGATCCTTAGTCCTTGGCAGCTTATGGGGTGATCTTCACGGTATAGGACAGCTGAGCGGATCAGGAGGAGAAACGACTGCCGAATGATAGGTATAAAAACCAGAGCGTAGCGCCTCTCCATCTCAAAAGCATCCTCAACATCAACCACATTCATTCACTCACTCAATCTTTCAGTCTCTCAAGGGAATTCATCAAAGTCATTCACTATGCTCCTTAAAACCATTCTCTCCTCCTCCCTTCTCCTGGCCATCGCCCAAGCCGGCCCAACCGCTCCTAGCCATGGTCTCGCCAAGCGTGATGGTTTCCCCGTCTGCGACGACACTTCCAGATCCTACGAAGGTCCCCACACCGATGGTTCAGGAACCTACGTGACCTCCGACCGAACCACCCATCCCTACAAATTCCCCAAAGTCCGCAAATGCTGGTACGACTACTTCGTTCTCGAGACCTCAAAGGAATACACTCCATGGCAGAAGGCCTCCGGCAACATCTACTGCACCGGCACCCAAGTCTGCACTGCAACCAAGCTCGTCGGCAACGAGGTCTGCCAGGAACGTTCCGAAAGCGTCAGCGTCAGCGTCGGTGCTGAGATTGAGGGTTTCAGCCTTGGTCTTGACTTCACGACTACGGATACTGAGTCAAAGTGTGTTCAGGCTCAGGACTTGACGGCTTGTACTTGGGATGATGGCGCTTGTCACACTGTTTGGACCCAGCAGGAGGTCATGAGACAGAAGGGATATCGTCGACAGAGATGTAACTGGGGTAATGGCGATGAGACTCAGTGCATGGACGACTGGGAGCAGACTACGCCTTCTGATTTCATTTCTTATGGCTGTGGATCCAAGTGCACTGATACAAACGATTGCGGCAACACTGATGGCAAGCCTTGCTCTAAGTAAGCTTTGAGCGATGAGTTCTGCGGGAGGGTAAAGGGCAAGTTTTCTTTCTTTTCATCATCTTGATGATGTATTTTTTAGTATATTCTGGAGGACATTGGGGCATTTAATGGATTGGAACAAATAGGGATGGATAGCTAGAGCTAGATACTACGCTTTCAAGCATTCAAATCTTTGAGAGCGGCAAAATCTGAAGATCATCCCTACTCAAATCCCTCACGCTCTTCTTCCCAGCATTCGCAAGCATATTATCCATGTCCGCCAACAAACACTTCAAAACATGTTCCACGCCTTCCTGTCCACCCGCCGCAAGACCATACGCATAAGGTCTTCCGATACAAACTGCCTTTGCACCGAGGGCCAGCGCCTTCAGCACATCGGAGCCTGTTCGAACACCGCTGTCAAACATGATCGTGAGATTTGAGTCTTTGACCTTCTTGTCCGCAGCAATATCGGCTAGTGCATCCAGTGACGCTATAGCGCCGTCGAGTTGGCGGCCACCGTGGTTGGACACGATGATGCCGTCGATGCCGTGCTCAATGGCAAGGTGGGCGTCCTCGACTGTCTGAATTCCCTTGAGAACAATTGGTCCGTCCCAGAGTTCCTTCAAGATCTTGAGGTCGCTCCACGAACGGTATGTACCAGAGTTGATTACATCAATCCAAGCTTTCGACTTGATCAAAGTCTTGGCATTGGCGAGAACTCGAGCCGCACCGTAGACAGTTCCAGGCCGTCTCATAATCGTCCAAAGCTCAGAGAGTTTCTCCGCAATACTACGTGAGTCATTCTTCTGCATCTCGTCAAACAACTTATTAAAAACAGGATCCGAAAAGCCAATCTGACAGCCCTGGCCCCAGATAAACGGCAAATGCGAGGTGTCAAGGTCTGTCGGTCGCCAGCCAAGTGAGAAGGTATCAAGCGTGACGACAAGGACCTTGTAGCCCGAAGCTTTTGCGCGCCCGAGAAGACTAGCTGTAACTTCCTCAAACTGCGGCTTCGGCCAGTAGAGTTGATACCACCATCTGCATTCGCCGCAGCGACTTCCTCAATCGTGCGCGTCGCAGCGGTCGATAAAATCATCGGCATACCGACATTATGACACGCCCTCGCCGTAGCCTCCTCTGCATCAGGATGCAAGATACTCTGCACACCAATAGGCGCTACGAGCAGGGGACTCTTGTACTTGGTCCCGAAGAGCTCAACGCCGACATCGCGCGTGGTGACGTCAACGAGGAAGCGCGGTTTAAGACGATACCGACTGAAGGCTTCACTGTTGGCTTTGGCAGTAGCAGCGCTGCTGGCTGAACCGTAGACGTAGCCAAAGTTGGTGGCGGGGATCTTTTCCTTGGCTAGGGATTCCCATTCTGTGGGGTTTGTTGAGAAGAGTGGTGGGCGGAAGGATTGATAGATGTCGCGCTGGAAGTTGGAGAAGCTGGTTGGGTCTGGGATTGAGAATGGCTGGCTCAGCCTCTTGGGTTCGACCTCATCTGCCATTTTGGGGTTGAGTGGGAGTGTTGATGAGTTTTATGATGGCCTTTGATGAACTTGACGATGGTTTTGATGACTTTAGGGGGGTTTAAAATCAAGTCAAGGTGAGTAAGACGCGCTTCGGATCTTCCCTAGTCTTTTCTCCTCACTAAAACGTGCCGAGGTTGCCGATCCTTCAATCCTTCGCTAGAACGTCATGTTACATTTTGCGGGGATCAATACCAGCTCCACCCGATTTTATCGAAACGTGATGATCTGTTATTAATATCGATAGACTTCGCCGTGAGCTAAGCCGCATAGTTGCTATTGAGGTACTCGCTGCATTGATGCGAAACTGGACCTTTAGTGTTTATATACTACATGATCTCTGCTCATAGTGTCATCAGTGTAGCTTCAGCCTTCATCTGTGGACTTTGTCAAGCATACCACTAATCCTAGATCTCCCATTCTCTCATTATTCCAGCCTCTTCAAGTAACTGAGAATCTCTTGAGCAGCCATTTGCCTCCCCCTCCACTCCGGATGACGACTCGCAACCTCCTCTGCCCTCATTCGCATCCCCGCGGACTCCGGCCCAAACAGAATCTCCAACAACGCGCCAGCGAGCTCGTCTTCTTTCCATCGAGGCTTTGCTTCCTTATTCGCCCAACGCCCAATACCAAGTAGCTCCACACGATTCGCGAAATCGTAGCAATCTGTCCAAGCAGGTAGAAGCGCCTGAGGTATGCCGGAACTAGCAATATTGTCAGACTTTACGCACATTTTCAAGGAATGAACTCACCATAGCGCTTCGTAGAAGGAATTGGCTCCTCCGTGACTCACAGAACAAATGATGTTCTGTGATTCGAGGACGGATTTTGGCTCAGCTACAAGCCAGTCTGTGATACGCACTCTGTCTTGTTTGAGGTAAGTCTGTAGTTCATCGGTCACCAGAGCCCATTCGCCGGTATAACAGTCTCTCCTTGGAGCGTTGCCTTCCTTATCAGGTACGCGTCCTAGCTTCCACAGAACTCGGAGAGACTTTCCCGCAGACTGCGTGGTATCAGCGTGCTCGAGAACCTTGCTCAAGGCTTTGGACATTTGATGAGCTTCAGCGGGTGTCGATTTGTGATGCGTGCCCAGATTGACATATATCGTTGAGCCTTGGCTGAGCCATTCAGCTAGACCAGCATCAACTTCCCTGATAGGCGGAGCAGCTCGTATGATGGGACCGCAGGATGTCAGCTGTGAGGGTATGACGCTGAATGGGTAGTCTATATCAGGACTGCTAGCCACGAGGATAGGAAGATTTGGCGGCGCTGGCTTCAAAACACCGAGTTCCATCATCGTCATGAGCAAGATGGAAGGGTCTATCTCGCGCCTAAGAATCTCTGTCGTTTTTTTCAACCGGGTATCTGTGAGTAGAGCGTAGCCAGCCACAAAGCCAAAGCAGATATTCCAGGGAATAAGGCTCCATGGTATGGGATAGGGCAGGGCTGAGCAAGCGCTACTGGGATTAGTTAACTGTTTTCATCCGCAGTTGGAGGGACCACTTGCATTGGGTACTTCCACAAAGCAGCTAAGTTCGGCTGAACCGGAACAGCGAATTCTTTAATCGTATTTGGTGAGAGGACCATCCACCTGACACCTCGGTGGTGGCAAAAGGTCAAGCCTTGGGTGAACAGTGGCTCAACGATAGTCAGATCAGGCTTGACCTCATCAAAAACTCGTTCCGTTTCCTTGTAGATATCGAGAAATTCCCTGGGACTCCAAGGTATCATGACAGCCGGGAGAATAGCGACGCCTTTGGCTGAGTTCACAAGTCCTGGAGTCAGCTCGAGCGTTTCGAAAATCGCTGTTTCCGGACGCTTGGTAGCCGGTCCCCAGCTTGTTCCTTCGATCTTGTGAAACACAAAGGGTCGAGGTATTTTCTTCTTCTGGTGAGTTGCAGTTACTTGCATGAATCTTGAGGCATCATCCACTCCACTTCTCAGGTCCTCGAACGAAGCGATATGGATTTCGACATCTTGGCGGGCAAGACCGAGCTCGTGAGCTGTAGCGAGGACTACGTTGGCTTGACCGAGGTCACTATTAGTAAACAGCAGTATGCACTTCGAGTCATCCATTGTAGCTCGTTGGGGGAGGCATTTGGTACAAGAAGACTCGACATGAGGGAATAAAAGGTCTGTCAGCCTCTAAATACCCACGTTCAAGAGCGTAGGGCTGAACTGGACATGACATGGTCAAAGGTATGGCCTGCATGTCAGCCACGCCCTATTTTAAGCATAGATAGCATAAAGAGCTGTGCCCCTCTGACTCAACATTACCAAATCTTCGATATTTTTCGTTTAGCCGCAACTTGCGTCTTGGGGTCACAGCTGTTGTGGAGTTGGTGAGATTTTGGCGAGGATATGCTTACTGTTTTGGGTCATTTCTTTCATTTGAGCTTACAGCCGCAGGAGCTGAGCTTTTTTATCCTATGACAGTAATTCTTGGCGATGAGCTTACTTGTCAATTCCCGCTGACATGTTGAGTCGAGTCGAGAGACAGTGGCATATAATTGAGAGTTGGGGGTGCAAGTGGATTTCGGCACTCGAGCCAATTAATATGCAATTCTGCAGAACCACCACGCGAAAACCTCACGGCAACCATAATTCCTATTTAGATCGATAACAAAGGCCGAATTCGCTTTATAGATCATGATATGATCTACTGCAATGTAGAGACTGGTTACCAAAACTGACAATGGCTCAAAACCCATCCCGCCTGAGTAAGCTACCTATGACGTCGTAATTTATAAGCAGTGTCTCCCGCTCTAACCTTATTACCCGTCATCCGACCATTAGTGTGAAGACCATCGCAATGCATTCTCATCAGCAACCTTCAAAGCTACACCAAACTTCCCCTGTCAAATCAATTGTCAAGAATGGCTGAACGACCGCGATTCGACGTGCCAGACGGCAAAGCCGCCAAAGTCAGCATCATCGACTCCAGCTTGAGACTATCAGGCATGCCACTCACTCATCTCATGAAACCGGCGATGAAGGGACTCGAAACGATGCCAACTTTGACGACCTGGTCATTTCTTGTTGAAAGTCCTTCGGGGAAGAAAGCACTCTTTGATCTTGGTGTTCCGAAGGAGCCGTTGAAGAATTTCTCGCCAAAGTACGCTGATACGATAAGAAGAAACTCGAATTGGGACGTGCATGTTTCGATGAATGTTGCAGATATTCTTGTTGAGAATGACGTGCCGCCGTCGGAGATTGATAGCGTCATATGGAGGTTCGTAGGGCTGATCATCCGCGCTGTGAGTCAGTTACTGATGTTCATCTAGTCATCACCATTTTGACCATATCGGAGATATCACCACCTTTCCGGGGTCAACAGATCTCGTCGTTGGACCAGGATTCAAGGAAGCCTTTTTACCTGGCTACCCCGCTGATCCAGACTCTCCCGTGCGTGAAGCAGACTTTGAGTAGGTATCATCGTTGAAATCTTCTCTCCGAGGTAACTAACAGGCTCGCAGGGGTAGAGAGCTGAGAGAGATTGACTTTGACCACAAATCTCTTCAAATTGGTCCATTTCGTGCCTTTGACTTCTTCGGTGATGGTTCATTCTATCTTCTCGATACTCCAGGCCATGACATTGGTCATTTAGCAGGTCTTGCTCGTACAACTACCGGTCCCGATACGTTCATCTTCATGGGCGGTGATCTATGCCACCATGGAGGCGAATTACGTCCATCGAAGTACCTGCCATACCCATCAAATCTCCTAGAGCATCTATCGCTCTCGGATTCTCTCCAGCTTCATCTCTCCCAATGTCCTGGCAGTGCTTTCGATGACATGAATGTCGAGCGTGGAAGGGCCACTGGGGAAACATTCTTTGACCCAGTGATTGGGTTTGATAAGGAACAAGCGATAAAGACGATCAAAGAGGCACAGACAGCAGATGCTCAGGATAATGTCTTCTTCGTGTTTGCTCATGATACAACTATGTTTAGTGTTATCGATCTGTTTCCAAAGCAAGCGAATGATTGGAAGGAAAAGGGCTGGAAGAAGAAGACGTTCTGGAAGTTTCTGAACGATTTTGAAGCTGCACTGAAGCCTTAGAGTATCTGTATCCTGCTTACTGTATATTTGCAGTCGAGATCATAATGGACCTGCTGTAGAGCCCCTAACATCGCCAATTTTCATATCATCCTTTCGTACTAGAATTAAATGTATACTCGACAGAACTTTTGGTGAAAAAACAGAAATTTTATGATCAGGCGTCGAATTTTCACACCTTCGAAGTGTATGGGTCCTTGAAGTGAGGCGATCGTCATCTAAGAAACGGGCCGCGTGGCCTAATGGCTAAGGCGCTAGATTTCGGCTTTGGAGCAAATCGAGAAATCTCTAGAGATTCCAGGTTCGACTCCTGGCGTGGTCGACTTTATTTTTATAATCCTTCTCTGGTACTTCAATGCAGCAGTTACTTTCTTTTTACAAGTCACGATTGGCATACAGCCAGAGGTCAACTCAAGTAATAAGTGCACTAGCCAAACAGCATAGAGTCAATTCCAATCAGGCATTATAAGATAAGTTTAGAATCTAAATCCTTATATTACTCTCCTTCCTATCTGCTATCATACAGCTTCCTAGGATCCAATCTCGCAATATGCCACACATGTCTCGCATCTACCATATTCGATCATTGGCGACGAGCAGCCACATCGACAATAACATACCCCAGCAGCAAAGGTAGAGACCGGGTTAGCGGTGCCCTCTTTCCTCTGCCTCTTCGTATCCTGTGCAAGTACCGTCGCCTTTGTTGCAGTCTCTGGCTTGGTGGTAGAAACATCACTTTTCTTGTCGCTCTTCTTGGTAGCCTTAGAGGCTGGGTTTGTAGTCGAGGAAGTCATTTTGTTTTGAGGTATATGTTAAACGTTTATAGAATGCTTGCAAATGTAAGCAGAAGAAGGTGGGGATAAGATGGTACGGAAGGTATTTATAGTTGTGACGAGGCTGTGAATCAGAGATACAGCACATTTAACTCAGTGCAAAAATGAGCTTTTGATGATACTAAATCACTAACACAGGAGGATTGTTTGACCAGGAAATTGATGCGAAGCTTGACCTTAGCCCAGCGCCCGAAGCTAGATGGCGGGTCGAAGTGAATCAAGGGCTGCGACAATGCAGCCAGCTCCCTGAAGATATCCATATCAATCTTGCTGTCGAGGACGCCAGGTTCCCATCTTCAGATACACAGGGGCCACAATCGGAGTCAACCTTGATTGCGGTTCGTGTCCAAGCAAGTTTCAAATCAATACGCATTAAGTTCTGTGATTCAGTACCATTGCAGAAGCTTGCAAGCAAAACTTTGCCTCTCGGAGAGATGCTTTGTTCGTATTATGTATCTAAGCTGCCTAACATTCAACCTCGCGGTCACCAAGCACCTCTTTGCATAGCTCAGTGCTTCTCATGGACCTTGAATGTGACGTTCAACTCATCACATCCGCACTTACAAGGGCATTCCATCCCCTGTACTTTCGCATTATCTTTCTTACTGGTCGTAGTAGTAGTTGTGGTAGTTGTATTGTTCTCTGCTGAACCAGGGTTGTCTTTGGCTGGAGGAGCTGGCTTCAGTACCTTTTTGGTCATGTTCGAGAAAGACATTTTGTTTGTAATTTGAAGAAAAGGGTCCGATAACGTCGTCGTGTCCGAAAGTCAAAGGTTTCGACTTGGAGTACTGTTCTCTACCGAAGAGGCCATTGTGCGGTTTATATACTTGTGGAATCACTGTGAATGCGTCACAGATATGTTGCTTGTAGTTGATGCCAGTGGCTCGAGCTCTTGATCACTACCCAGATCCTATCGATGCGCGACTTCTTGTAAGTGTCGCAAAACATGACGCGATCATAGCACCATCCACCCAAGTCAATTACTTTGAAGGCAATGGTGTAAGTGACTGAGCTTTCACCATTCTGATTCAGCTCTAGCAGGCGTCCCTCAAGGAGCAAGAAAATATAAGACTTTAGAAAAGAATACTAGAGTAAAATTAATAGGGATGTTTTAAATTTAGACTAAATTAACTAAATTTCTTCATTGCTTTAGGTAAATATATGTCTTTTATCTCGAAACCTATAATTTACGCTTCTTAGTTTCCGGCAGGTAGAGAATCCCAAGACCAGTTCCACCTAGTAACACAGTCCCTACACTCCCAGCACGTATGAGAGTACCAACGATATTGAGCTCCTGAAGAAACAACCTGCAGTTGATCAACTTCAGTCCGTCCAAGAGAAAGAACACAGTTCATGTTGCTGCTCCATTCAAAGCCCCATGCGTAACAATCGGGGTTGGTATGGCACATGATCGCACACTGGACAGGCTCTGTAATCTCGGGCTTCCAGTTCAGTGGTAGCTTCTTGTACTGTGATGGGTTGACGATCATGAGTTTTCCACCACAAGGTCCCTGCTCCTTCTCGAAAGGTCTATAGCAGATTCCCTGGCCATTCTCCCATTCGCAGGGCTGCTCTACGGGACCAGGTGTTGGGGTTCCTGTCACAGCCTTGGTAGTAGCTGTGACGGTCGTTGGGGTATTGGGCTTAGGTGTCACGGCGCGGACGAGAGTGGTGGATTCTGAAGGGAGGATAGAGGTGGTAGGATCGTCGTGACAAGGGCAGGTCATGCAGTCGAGGCTATGCCAATAGTAGATACCATCCTCGACGGAATCCGAGTTGGGATCAGCAGCCATCTCAAAATCAGCATCGGAGAGTGAGTGAGTGGAGAAACGGCACGATCGATCATTCGGCATCCAGGCTGCAGACTTGCAACCGGGGTAGAGCGAACACCAAGCAACACACCACATCTGACTCCACGCCGTAGGATAGTCATGCGGTTGCTCAACAGCAAAGCCAGCGCCATCACTCCCAGGCCATCTACCACGATACTGACAAGTGACGAGACCACCGCCATTAGACCTCTCGTTCCATCGGCATCCATTCTCGAGGGACTTGGGACAAGTTGACGCAGCAGGTAACTTGGCAAGACCAGTAGGTTCAGCAGATTGAGTGGTTGATGCAGTAGTGGTAGGAGAGGGCTCATCGTTACAAGGGCAGTTGAAGCAAGAAAGATCATGCCAGTAAAACACACCCTCAGTGTCGAGGTTGGGGTCAGGGCCAGGAACGAAGTCAGAATCCTGCACTTGATGCTCCGAGAAGCGACAACTACGATCCTCGGGGATGAACGCAACGGATTTGCAACCAGGTGAGAGGGAGCACCAGCCCAAACACCAAAGCTGACTCAAGGGCAGAGGGTAGTTATCAGGGCGAGGAACAAGATGGCCTTGGCCAGTGGATCCAGGCCAAGAACCTCGGCTAGCGCACTTGACCATGTCGTTGCCGTTGTCGGGGCGTTTCCACCAGCAGCCTCCGTTGAGAGCCTTCGAGCAGAACGGTTGCTCAGGCGCTGTGCTGGTTGTGCCTACTACAGGGATAGTTGAGGAGTGAACGCCCGAAGGAGGCTTGCTGGTAGTCTCGACATCAGGCTTACCAGTTGAGGTCTGTTGTGAAGCAGGTTGGGTTGAAGTAACCTGGTTCTGGTGACTAGTGTTCGTCTCAGTATGTTGAACCGGGGCAGTCAACGTAGTCTCTGGCTTCTCTGGCTCTTGGGAGCCCGTTGTCGTCTCTTGCTGCTGGGCCGCAGAAGTACCCCCCTGCTTCTGTGAGAGTGATGTAGTCTCTTGGTCTTGAGGGATAGATGTAGTCTCTAACTGTTGAAGGGCCGATGTAGTTCCTTTCTCTTGGGTAACAGAAGTGGTCTCTTGATCTTGGGGAGCGGATGTGGTCTCTACCTGTTGCGTAGTCGATGTAATCTTTTGCGACGAAGAGCTGGTGGTTGTCTGAGGACCGACGACAGGAGGGTCGAGAGGAGGATTGGCACCCGTACCGGTGTTGCCAAAGTTGACAGCAAAGTCATTGATGTTCTGCGGCGTGACAGCGTTGGAAATAAAGACAGAGTCAACAAGCACAGTCGCCCCACCACCCATAAGACAGTTCATCGCGATACGAAGAGGAGCATTGACCTGCGCGGGAGTGACAGCCTGGAGGACCTCGTTCCAAGACACGGCTGTACCAGTGCTGAAGACCCAGTTTTGATAAAAGACGGAACCCCCGAGGAAGCCTGTCAATTGGCACAGATTGATGGCCGCAGGCGATGTAACGACGAGGTAGTAAAAGCGAATGGTATAAGGCGTGGCGAGATTGAGATTGGACATGCTCTGTGAGATACTAACAGAAATACGCAAAGCACGCTTTCCATCGCCGGTATTGGAAGCACTCATAGCAGCGCAACCTCGTTCAGTACTTCCAGGCTCTTCACGTCCAGCGCCTCCTACAATTCGAGCATCGCCATCGACCTCCCAGTCGGGAACAGAGAGAGGGTTGTTTGGATCGATCTCGGCCATGTTTCCATTGGTGGCCAAGTTGCGGACTTTAGGGAGGGTGACGACACTTGTAGCGGTCGATGAGCTCGTCGCGTCGGTAGAGGATGAAATGAGTGAGGGAATCGTGGTGCTGGATTTGGGCTTGCAGGCGCTTCCGGCGACGAGGTCGACGGCGGCAAGGGTCGCTAATGCGAGGATGGAACGCATCTTGAATGAGTGGCTGGAGAAGCACAAAAGAAGGACAGAAAAACAGACGAGAGCACGAGAAATCGAGAGGGTAGTCGGTATTATAAGGCCATTGTCAAAACTACGAGGCGCAAACTCATCTAGCTACGGCAAAGACCGCTCGGATATTTCTCAATAGCTTCATGATTCAGCCGGTAACTAGCAGACAGCTACTGCAGTCTTCCCACTAAGTTCTCGGTGGTAAAGAGACAAAGCGGAATAAGCTACATCGCTTTCTCGCATTGTGACATTTCCGAGTGGATTTTGGTGTTTTTCGGGCGTTATTGGTGGACCCTTGGAACGTTCGGGGCTCAATAGCTTTCAGCGCTATCGATCCTAAAAATCGATAACCTTACAGAGCCCCTGGCGCTAGCTAACCTGACAGGGGGACAAGAAGACTTGAGATCTTTATCCTAAGTAATGAAAAGGCTTAGACAATTTATTCTAAGTTTAAGAGAGTCTTTGCTAAGTTTATTTTAGCATTCTCTTTGGAGTCTTATATTTTATTGCTCCTTTTAGCCTGCTAAGGCTGAATCAGAATGGTGGGAGGACCTAATTTCAGGGACTTTGCGGCCAAGGCTTTAGTGAGTGGTAGGATCGTCGTGACAAGGGCAGATCATGCAGTCGAGGCTATGCCCATAGTAAATACTATCCTCGACAGAATCCGAGTTGGGATCAGCAGCCATTAAGAAGAATGCTCTTTGTTTGGACGTCGGGAGTTTTAATCCGATTAACAACGGTAGGCATATTCATTCTCGTAAGAATAGTTAGAGCCGAGCGCAATGCTTGAAGTATTCTATAGTCTTGATCAAAGGCTCTTATGTTTTGGTCTTAGTATTCATATGCTTGCGCCCAGTGATAACTCGATGCTTCGTGGAGGATTAGCCTACGGTCGTTGCAGGATATTCCGCAGGTGGTTGACATCAACATCAGATTAGAATGCTTAATGCTCATAAGAAAATACATCATATCATGCATCCAACTCCTCGGTGAAGCCAAAGACCCAAGGCCGATTGGATATATAACTATCGCCCTTTCATTCAGATTTCTCAACGTCCTGGATCCCTTCTTGCTCGTTCTTCTCAGCCATCAACTTATGATAGAACCTATCCAATTTCTCCCATACAATCTCATTCCGCTTATATGTTTCCCTCAAAGCAACAACATATTCCACCTCCGCATTCCTAGTCGTCGCATTTTCCGCCAGAAAGTCGACTATCCCAAACCCCTGCCCAATCTCACACGCTTTACTCAATGCCGAGAATTCGCCGTCCCTCGAGTCTATTCGAGCCCCTCCGTTCAGTAGCAGACATACTGACTCTTTGCGCGATTCAACTTCATATCTCATTTCTCGAAGAGATATGCCCTCATCAACAGCATCCACCATCATTTCGACAAAGTCTCTCAGGATATTATCGTGCTTGTTCTCGTAGATTGCTTCGCGGTCCATTGCTCCGGCATCGAGAAGGATTTGTATGCATCGCGTGTCAGACATTAGAAGTGCTGATAACAACGGTCTGGGGTCATTCAGATCATATAGATCATGGGGTCTGTCCAGCTTACGGGGTTGGCCTGGATCAATACCCTTTTGGATAAGGAGACTCAGTAACTCCAGCCCAGCCTCCCTTCTCCTCTCCGCGTGTTCTGGCGAACAGTTGGACATGTCTTCTCTTTCGCGATCGTTGATACAGTTACTCAACAATCGCAGGCCCCCATCTTCATCCTGCTGTACTGTCGGATCGGCTCCAAGATGCAGGAGTTTAAGGGCGGGTTCAAACTTTCTCCTTCCGATAAGCATGTTCAACGCCGTGCCGCCATGCCAATCTCCCCACTGAGATTCAGCTTCCACATCAAGAGGAACGCCCCATTGTGCTAGCTTCTCGACGATCGCACAGGCTAAATCCTGGTCTTTACAGTGTTTAACCCAATGAAGCGGTGTCTGACCCGTGGCGTCTCGATCAGTAGGACTGAAGCTTTTGTGCTGAATAAAGGCATCAATCGCAGAAAGGGACCCTTCTGCGATAGCACATTGAAGCCCAGAGATGTTGCCCTCATCACATATCGCAGAGTAAACAACATCTCGCTCCAGTAATAACTGTAAGATCTCATGGGTGCTGTGGCGTACGGCATAGTGAAGTGGTAGCCAATCAAACCTGTTGACCACTCTCCCATACTTTCGACAATTGCACAGCGTATCTGGCCATAAATCCGTACTAGCACCATTGTCAAGGAACCATCGTACCATCTCTGTGCGTTTCAGAAAGATAGCAAGATGTAGTGGCGTTGCAAGCTGCGCCCGTTTGATAGGCCCACAAATGGGAATAGAGTCAGGGTCTTCCTCATAAGGGACAAAATCAGCAACGTCGTTGATCTTATTGACATCGGAGCCATAAGCAACACCCAGCTTGATCGTAGAGAGTGAATCGTGAAATACGGCCCAGTGAAGACATGATCTGAAGGCCTTGTCGGCAGGGCATGTCCAACAATGGGGCGGATCGTGTTCGTGAGTCCATGGATAGCAGGGCGGTAGACCGGTGGCAGCGGCGTTGCGCTTGTAGAGGACGGGGTTGAAGATAGTGTGAAAGGCGTGGTTGACGCGAGATAGGCGCGAGAGGTCTTGGGGCTGGCAATAGAGCGCGAGATGTTCGGCAAGCTCTACGGGCATTGAATGGAAACTCATATTGCTGGTCTTGAAGCTTGGGTGAGTTTAGTAAAGCAGCGTTGTTCTCAGTATCAAGTCAATGAGTTTTATGGGACGATCGTATGAGAATATTCTTAGGCAGCAGCCCCGCCTTCTATGTATGTAACCTTGGCATTCTGGTCATGCTTACGCCCCCAGATAAAAGGATTCCCAGTTCTTCAATAAGCACTCATAGTCTCTGAAGACGTTTTTGCATTGAATTTCATACGTAACCTGACGCCAGATAATAACAGTTCATCAAGACCAGATCTTAGGAAATAAGAGACCCATCCACTTCCTTCTCATATCTCTTGGACGATCTGTAACGACAGACTATGATTGAGAAACCACTTGAAGAGAGAAAACTACTCGACAGAATACTCTCCATACGGTGCCCCTCTCCACTTACTCATCGTTCGCAACTCCGAATCACTTCCATACAGCACAGTCATAAAGATCCTATCAGAAACAAGATCCGGCTCTGAATGCACAGGACTGTCAGCTCTTCCCCAGCTAAACCGCACGATTTGACCATGTCCAACCTGAACTCTGGGAGTGTCTTTGAATGTATTGCCAAGCGACTCCCGCAGTAGATCGTCTGCATCGTACATCTCGTCTTCAGAGGGCTCAGGGCCATTGGCTTTATTCTGCCACCAGTAATACCGCGCCTCCGCTTCATGCTGCGTCTTGAAGACATGGTCGTCTGGCTGTAGCATGAGCGTAGTTGGCCCGAGTAACGTGAGCGCATACTTGCTCCGCGCGACGTCCTCGCGCCCTTTGTCGTATTCAAACATAGGACCATCTTGATGCCACCGCGGGATTTTGTATGCGGCGCATGGCTTTGTGATGCGGATGGTGACCCAGCAAGCATTTCTCTCTTTGGCGTCGCCTGAACAGTCATTCTGTGTAGTCTCGAGGAACATCTTGATTTTGGGTTCCAACTCTTGCTCTACTGCGTCGGTATGGCGCGCCAGGAATTTTGCTGCCTCAATAGGAAGTGAGGCGTCAACGAGACCGTAGTAATTTAGCGTTGATCCCTGCTTTGTAGACGTGATGCGGGGAATGTCGATAGACTCTGGAAGAATGGCGCATGGTGATTGATCAGACATGTTGAGGTTTGAGATGAATGTTTGGAGGATGATGAATGAACCGTCCAAGTTTCCTGTCTTTTGTGATTAATTTACAAGAGCATTCTATGACTCAGGCCGTGCATAGCCACTACTGCCTAGCATTAGTGCTACCATAACTGCGTGCATTGATCTTACACTTATCGTGAGCTGTGCCACCTCCAGTCAAGCTAAGCGCCGTGCGTGTCAGCCTTATCAAACAGTAAAATCAATAACCCGCTCCGGGGCACCAGCAGCTAATCCCACCATAAATCATTGGCTCAGCGGTTGAGCCGGTAATTTCTCCATCTGGAAATCACCGAACGCCGTTGCGATAAATATTCACACCCAGCCTCGTCAGCCCGTCACCGCTTCCCATCACAATCTCACCACCACCAGCAACAATGAAGCCAACCACCGCCATCCTCTCAGTCCTCGCCTCACAGGCGACGGCGCAGCTCGTCGACATCCAGATCGGCGACACCGCCAGACTCGACATCATGCGCCAAGCAGCTGAAGCCCAAGTCAACGGCAACACAGCTAAAGCCCACGCATTAATGGATCAAATCCGCATCGCAGACGCCGCGCACGAGAAGAATCTATGGAAAATAGATTGTCGTGTGAGCTCTCAATTCGAAGCTGAGATCTACACTGTTAAAGATCCCTCGCGCGCGCCGAAAGAAATTGCCTGGGCGATGGAGTTCCTCGATAATCACTGGAAGACAGATGATGGTCGTGATCTTCCGTATCCTGGTGATTTTGATCGCTTCATGCATCCAGATGGATTCAGGGTTATGCGCATGGATTATAAGAAGTTGCCTTGGGCGGTGCGCAAGTATCATGAGGAGCTTGTCAAGGAGGGTAAGCAGATGGAGCGCAAGTTCATCGCGGAGATTGATGGAAGTGCGTTCTTTGCGCCGGGGGTTGTTACGTGGTTGGCGCCTTTGTTTGCTGGGAGTCAAGTTGAGCTTGGCAAGGATGCATGCGAAGGTAAGTTTGTTTGAAGTGTGTGAAAGGGTTTGAGCTAACGGGAGTAGATGCCCTTGTTGACTTTAGCAACTGGGGTAAGGGGAAGCAGGCGGCTGATGGTGCAAGGTATACCTTTGGGTATGGCGGTAAGGTACAGATTGGTGATCATATCACTGTTGAGGTGCACGCTCAGAGGTCCTCTAAGCAGGGTGCTGAGAAGAAGGTTGAGGATGGGGCAGATGAGGAGACGGAGGGAACGGAGGAGCTGTAGATTGGGAGTGCGCTGTAATGCTTTCCGGCTTGTCACTGGGATGGACTGTTCGAATTGTGTATCTGCCTTGATGTTTTAACGATACGAAGCTATGATTTCTGTTTGTCGATGATCACTGAGAATCTTCTATTTATACTTAAATCTTCCCTAGGTGAGGGAAGAAAACTTAGGACCTTAACCTTCAGCAATAAAAATATTAGGTAAACTTAACCTAAGCTTAGGGGACTCTTTACTAAGTTTATTTTAATATCCTATGTTAAGATTTAGTGTTTTCTTGCCCCCTTAGGCTTCCCTCAGACCATGTCAGCGACCTCACAACTTTGCTCCCTTCGATTTCCTAGCCTCCCTCTCCCTGTCCCTCAGCTTTCGTCTCAAGATCTTCCCAGTCGGGCTTTTCGGTATCACATCAATAAACTCGACGCCGCCCTTCAGCCACTTATACCTAGCTTTATGCTCCTCAACATATCGCTGGATATCCCTCGTAAGGTCTTTATCGGACTTATTTGCATGTTCTGCTGTAACTACAAATGCTTTGGGAACTTCGCCAGCTCGTGCATCAGGAATCTGGATGACTGCGCAGTCACTCACGGCGGGATGGGTGAGAAGATGTGACTCAAGCTCTGCCGGCGCGACTTGATGACCCTACTCTTATAGTCAGTGACGGTCTAGGTAAGCGCACACCTTACAACGGTCTCGAACCTTGACTTTAATGAGCTCTTTGACTCGATCAACAACAACGAAATGCTCATTGCCGCTCTCAGACATGCGAACCAGCACCTCATCACCTGTTCGAATCCAGCGACCGTCTGTATCCTCAAAGAAAGTCTCGGCTGTGGCTTTCGGATTGTTAAAGTAGCCAAGAGATACCGTCGGACTCTGAATCAGTAGCTCGCCTGGCTTTTCGTATTCCGTAATCTCTTTACCATCTGGATCCACAATCCTAGCCTTGGCTGCTGGTAGTAGGCTTCCGGTTGTGCCAACTTGCGTATCATGCTCGCTGCTTTGTATAAAGACAGTCGCCGTCTCTGTCATTCCTGTTCGAGTGTCAACGGCTACTCTGGCCACAATTAGGTCAGGCATCTTACCATAACCTTGACCAAGGCGCCACGTCGGGTACAGACTCAACAGATCATCAACCGTTTCTTTTCCAAGCGGTGCAGCGCCTGTATACACAAACCTGACGCTGCTCAAATCATACTTGCTGCACAGTTCTCTTCTGTCAAGCATTTGTATCACGATCGGGGGTACAATTGGAAGCTGCTGTATCTTGAAGCGACTGACTGCAGCCAAGAAGGGCTCAAACTCAAAGCGAGGCATGACAATGATTTCATCGCCGCGGTATGTTCCCAAGTGGGTGATGAGCATCAGTCCGAAGACATGACTGAATGGCAAGACTCCTAGCATCACTTGCGTGTCGACGCCATCGGCTTTTCGGGAAACTGAGTCGAATGTGCGTGTTTGTACGATTCCCGATATGATATTGTAGTGCGAGAGCATGACCGGTTTCTTCCAAACAGTTAGCGAAGGATACCTCCCAAGGGCGTGAGTCCTACAGGTAAACCAGAAGTTCCGCTTGAATACAGCAGATAAGCCGTTTGTCGAGCGCCTCGTCCCTTCGTCCATTGTAGCGGCGATAACGGTGGTAATTTCTCCCCGTCTTGAATTAAGTCATCGATTGTCTTGAATCCGTGCCTGGTCGGGTCGCCGGGAACTGGAAGCAGAAACACATTTTCTCGAGAGATACCAACTGTCTCTGTAGCTTTGAGTGCAGTATCCAGAAGGGGCGCACAAGTAAAAAGTGCTTTTGCGCGTGAGGCTCGGAGCTGATGTTCCAACTCCGATGCCGAGAGGGCTGCACTGCTAAGACTGGCGGTGCCATTCAGACGATGAATGGAATGCGTGAGGGGGATGTAGTCAATCTATCTGCAAGTCAGCATAAATAATATGGCCTTTTGTCAGTCAGTATACTCACAGTATTGAGAGAGAACACGACGCAGACGCGATCCCATTCCGATCCGGATTGCGAGTCAAACTGAAGAGCTTTGCCGATGCCCCGCGCAAGGAGATCCTCTCTGCGGATAACCTCTTGAGCTGTGCGTGTCTTTCCAGTCAATCCGCATGTGTAAGGTCGCCGCGCTTTCGCAATAGGGTACCGACCATACTCTTCCGAGCTCATGAACTCGGCGACGCTGATGGAGTCCGGAGGGTCTGGATAAATTAGTACAGTCATTCAAGCGACATCCTTCTACGTACCGATGGGCAGGTCTGGCACCCATGATGGTGGGTAAAAGACCATTGCGAATGAGAAAAGTCAAGCGTTGCAGTTGGCGGGATCTGGTGATGGTGTGAGTTAGATTGATCTGATAAGATCTTGATGTCCACGTTTCTCCCGCCTTGCGCCCTTTTTGATGTGACCCCGCTCTGGTGTGATTGCTTGGCGATCGGCGGGTGTTGCCGAAGGCTTATCGGGGATTTGTCTGCATGATTCGGCAAAGATGCTATTGCCTGTACACTTTGAGGCGCAGCCCGCGATGTGCAGTGCAGGCTGAAGATCAATCGAGATCACCGAGAAGGGCAGATTCATGAGATGGTGTGTAACAGAATATTTAGTCTATACTGATATATATGCTTCTAATCCACCCTCTAAGTATTAACATTACTATCGCTCATCCTCCGAATCATATCCCCCATCTAAATCATAATCTCATAACCGCTTAAGGGAGAGAAGCAGGGGAGTAGCTCTGGTCAGGCTTGACAACCTTGCCACCAGCAAGCTGCTTATCAGTGTAGCTGGGGTAGATGATCTGCTTCTTGCTGCTGACGACCGAGAGAGTGGTGAAGCCCTTGTCGGCACCGAACTGACCGCTCCAGCCAGAGGTGATGGTGAAGGTGCCGCACTTGGCAGGGCCGCCGTTGGCCTTGGAGGCGGGCTTGCCCTTGACGACGTACTTGCAGGCGGTGGCGGCGCCGCTGCCGGTGTTGATCTTGAAGTTCCAGATGCAGGTGGTGTCAGCCTTGTCGCATGAGCGGGAGAGCGACTGGATTGTCCACTGGGGAGAGGCGGCCATCATGGAGACTGAGTCGGCGGGGGCAGGGGCTGCGACTGCGCCGGTGGCGGAGACGAGAGCGATGAGAGCGGCGGTGAACTTCATTTTGATGGTTGAAAGTGGAAGAGTAGTAGTTGGGAGAAGTGGTTTGTTTGTGTGAAGAGTTGGTTGTTGTGAGTGTAGAGTGTTTGTAGAGAAGATGAGATGAGATGATTGATGATGAGAATGTTGATTATCGCAGGTTGATCAGAGAGTCTTTATAGATCTCGCAAAAGGGCAAAAAGGTATTAATAGACTCATGACTTCATATCTCTCGGATCATCGGCTCCATAGTCTTGAGCTCTGATGTTCGCTCTAGCCGATACTACAAGCTGATCAGTTGACGGTAACGTTTGATCCAAGCTTAGACCCAGCCTCACATTCTAGAACCCCAAGTCCATGGCATGACAGAAAAGTCCAGGCATTTCTGCCAGTGACGCTATCTGCCGATTTCCCGTCTTATTTTTCCGCCCAGCCCCTTCGAGACCTGGGGAACCCCGAGAGCTATGGCGAAGCTTTAACCGGTACAAGTTTAGTGGGAAGCTTTTCCCGCGAATCAGCGCGTGATTTATTCTTAGATTCTGTACCCCTGCGCATTTGGTGCCCGAAGCAGTTACGAGCTTCTGGCAATACGAGGCGGATCAACAGGAACTATTGTTTGTCCCTTGCCCCTGCATTTCAACTCACTGCGATATTTGTCTTAGGGGATCTCGTAAAGCAGAGTCGGTGAAGGTCATGCTCGTGTTTGTTGAGATAATCTTAGCGGTACGAGGCCAAAGCTCGACCCCACGTGCGTTGCTTCGGCACTGGAGCTTGGTGATGATGTAATTGCGATCGCTGCTGGGGACTGGGGATCATGGAGGATCAGCATCGCATTGTGTTCTCGATTGATGATCAGTAACAGATCAAGATTGAGGCCTTGGTCTTGCATTCAGTGAAGGCATTGTCTAGAAATGTGGCAATTATTTGGGATAATTTTGTTCAATGGAATTGATTGAGCTTTCGCTTGTGATGTTGGCATGCAAGATAACTTTATGTTTTAGCTTAAGAGTGTAAATTTCCGTTGTGTGACATCCTCACCCAATGATGGCCAGCAGCGTCGTCACAAGATAAACATAGAAATATCTCGAGACTCGTAAACCTTTTACTAATCTAATCTTATTTACAAGCAGTTAATAATTGTATTGCAGACACAGACATATCATCTATTGGAGAAGAGAGCATGCCAAGTAGGAAAAAGTGCAGTTAAAGCCATACTCGCTTGCTGTAGGGTAGACACTTTAATTGCGCTTGCCAGCATTCCAGACAACGAAGTTGACTTTGCGGCTTCTCCGGCGCCACTCGATCAAGCAAGAATGTAATAAGTGAACTTGCGAAGCCTCTATTTATTTATAGAACCATCGAGTTGTGGCGTCTCTTTTCTTAATCCTGCTATAAAGATATGAATGATGAATGCTCTCTAAAGGGAGGATGTTCAAGGGCCAGCATGGCCACAGAACCGCGCGACATTGTTGCATTTGTCAAGCAGCTCAGATCAGTCTGTCCGTAAAAGGCTCTAGCACATTGATTGAATTTTACGCTGTAAGGGAGCCACAGGTGTTTATCTGGTACTGGTAGTAGCTACGGAGTCTAGGGGAGGAAATAGAACATAAGACTTTAAGCCTAACTGATAAAAAGATTTAGGTAACTTAGGCAAATTTTAGGATGAGTTTAGGATACCTTCTATAGGAGTTTATTTTGTCATCCTAAACTTGGGTCTCGTGTTTTCTTGCTCCCCAAAGGGAGTTCAGACGGAAGTGACCGATTGACGGGCTAGACGGGATGAGTTAGCCCCACTGATGCGGCCGCATTTTCCGCACTCATCTCCGCCTTTCAAGTCCGACAGCGGTAAAAGCACGGAGTTACGTAGTGAGTGACTCGCGATTATGCATATCTTTAATGTGCGGCTGACATCCGCGTCTCCATCGACGAACTGAACGAGTAATACACCAGAAAAAGCGAGACTTGCATACAGCATGGCAAACCGCAGTGAGCAAGCCTGCAAAGCCTGCAAAAAACAGAAGCGGCGTTGCGACAAGGCACTCCCCGAGTGTAGCTTATGCAAGCGGACCCAACGCCTTTGCGTGTATGGCATCGCAACTGAGTTCCAGCCCACGGCTAGTGATTGGAGCATGATGCAGGCGCGTCTCAGTGAGCTTGAGAACCGACTGGCCAATTCTCCGAGAGCTACCGAGCAGCATATCTTGAGCCCAATCTCAGGCCCATTGTTGGAACAGGGATCAACGCCAGGCGCGACATTCTGCGACTCCATCGATAGGCACAGCATCGAGTCGAATAGCATCAATTCATCGTCTCAATCCATCGGGTTTACGCCTGCGTACTCCGCTGTCGAACTTTCTGGTTTAGTATCGGAGACGCGTTTTCCGGCATCTATGTTTCTCGATGTTGACTGTTATGTATGGTCTCATGCCAGGCTGCCTGTTCCTTCTGGCGTCATTCCTGCGGTACGCTGTCTCCAATTATCTACATCTTCACTTTATTCCTGGTCAAAATTCCCTGCTTTCTTGTCTAAAATTACCTAATGCTTGATAGCCCGTCCTCGCGCTTCTCAGCCGAGGCAACGTCGTTCTAGACGTTTCACAAAATTACTTTGCCACGATTCACACCTGGTTTCCTATGATATCAAAAAAGAGAATGGATATGGGGCTACCAGTGCAGAATGCAGGCCCCGATCTCGCCATGCTTTTCCTCGGAATGAAGCTTGTGACGACTCCTGCTATTGACATAACCGACTCAACCTTGTATGATACAGCCAAGAGCTTTCTCGCTAATCTGGAGAGAAATGGTGTCGTGTCCTTACTCTGCCTTCAGGCTATGATCCTCGTAGCTTTGTATGAATATTCCCATGCGATCTACCCGGCAGCTTGGATGACTGTTGGGTCGTGTGCGCGTTACTCTGATATTCTGGGCATCACTCCTGGTGATTATTCTCCATTGGGTCAAGTGGTACGTAAAATCGGTGTTACGAAGGGCCATCGAGTAAGAAGGGGGAAAGAAACTGACATGTCTTTAGACAACATGGACAGAGGCTGAAGAGAGGAGGAGAGTATGGTGGAGTATCTACATCCTCGATAAGCTCGTGTCACTGGGAAGCAGAAAGCGTTGCTTACTTCCAGATGTCCATCCGCTGTGTAAACTGCCTGTCGATGATGACGCATGGGTTAAGTCAACACAATTTCAACACTCTTTATATAACGGCTGACATGTTTGTAGGACCGCGGCGAGGTAAATGTGGCCGTCAGTCACTCAACCTCAATATCATATCAAATCCAGCAATCTTCTTTCTCAAGACTATGCCAAGCCTCGATGTATCTAGGACGCGCCATAAACTACGCGCGGGATAACTCAGCCATGACAAGTTCTCGTATCGAAGAAATCATGTCTCTCGCAGGCGAGTTATCAGCTTTTGCGACAGTCGTGGACAATGAAAGTGCAGCTCTCAGTCCCGAGAAAGGCGTTACCCTTCTCGCTTCTCGCTGTATCTCCCGATCAGCGCTCTTTGTCGCCCTCGATCGTTTCACTTGCCCTGAAAAGATCAGCGCAGAGCCTGGATATGTAGAAAGTCCCGGGGACAAGACACAGAATGAGATCGAGCTTCAGAGGCAATCCATGCGTATTATCGAACAGGCAAGCGAACAGCTACACACTCTGGGTATGGAACTGCTACCAGTATTCACAACCGAAGGAATATCCTTCATGTCCAACGTGAGCCCTTTCATCTTGGACTCTATCTATGCTGGTGCGGCGACATTCCACTGGCTTCTTGGCGAGGGCGGCAATGAAGTTTACCGCACGGCTGCTGCTGACTTGGACGTGTTTCTGGGTACGATGAGCTCGAGATGGAGGCTTGGTAGTACGTATCGCGAGATGCTGACGGTTCACGACGTCACGGCAAGGGTAGAAGCTAGGACGACGTAACAATGGGAATAGTTTAGTCTCAATCCAGATAAATAATGTAAGAATATCTCCGAAAATTAAGTCCGATACGAGAAGAAGAAGAAAAAAGCGTGCCAATTTCTTGCCGTAATTGTAGTCGCCTTCTCGGAAACGTGTTGGAGCGGAGTGCGGAGAGTGCGGCCGCAAAATCCGCATCATCGCAAGTGGCGCTCTCGAGCGGTGAGTGACCGTGAGGATCGACTCGCGCCATTGCGGCCGCCTATTCAGCATTGGCATAATACGATGAAAATTCAGGGCAGACACCCATTTTGATCTGACCCATTGACAACAAGCGGTCTATATAAGATTAAAACCTGCCCGAGTAGTCCCAGAACACTTCCATCAAGATATTCGCAGACTCATCAAAGCTCACATCATCATTAATTAATACCCACGTCATCCGCACTAAGACCACTAGATCACCGAAAGATACCATCTAAAAGACTACGAACCATGAGTGTCCGTCGAAGCACCATCATTCCCAACAAGCCAACTCTAACAGAGAAGAACCTCCCTGACCAAGCAGGCAAGGTAAGCTAGTAGACTTGACATACACATGCTTTTTATCTAATATGATTTCATCAGGTATTTCTCATAACAGGAGCTTCTGGCGGGCTGGGCAAAGAGCTTGCTTCGATTCTATACCAGAAGAATGGCAAGATCTACATGGCGGCTCGCTCCAAGTCTAAGACTGCGGAGGTTATAAGAGACATCCAGGCAGCTCACCCAAATTCGACCGGAAGCATGATATTCTTACCGCTGGTTCTCGACGACCTCACTACCATCAAGGCTTCAGCCCAAGAATTCCTCGGACAGGAGAGCCGCCTCGATGTTCTGTATAACAACGCTGGCGTGATGGTCCCCCCACAGGGGTCTAAGACAGTACAAGGCTACGAGTTGCAAATTGGCGTGAACAACCTCGCCCCGTTCCTATTTACTCACTTCCTCCATCCTATTCTCGCTGCTACGGCCCAGATTGCCCCCAAGAACTCTGTTCGTGTCATTTGGGTGTCTTCTAGCGCTGCTGATGGTGCTCCAACCCCAGCTATCGACTTCACGAACATGGACTATCATAAAGAAGAAGGGATCTGGTCGAAGTATTCGAGGAGTAAGGCTGGAAATGTCTTGCACGCAGTTGAGTATGCTAGGAGGACTGCCGGAGAAGGTATCATCAGCATTGTTCGTCATCCTATATCCTCTTCTTATACTAGGCTCCAGGAACTAACTCGAGACATAGGCGCTGAACCCTGGCAACTTTGTGACCAACCTGCAGCAGAATATGCCGAGGATGCAGCTTGCTATCTTCGTAAGTTAACAACTCGTAGCTGTCGAGACATGACACTGATGCTAGACGCACAGAAACTTATCGCTCACGCACCCAAGAACGGAGCTTATACTCAGCTGTTTGCAAGCCATTCTCCTACCATCACAGAGAAGGAAAACGGCTGTTGGGGTAAGTCTTTTGTCAGTTAAGATGACTACCAATACACGGCAACAATCTGTGACTCAGATGACTAACTGTATCCCTTGGATAGTGTCTCCTTTTGGAAAGGTCGAGCCATGTCGCAAAGATCTTCTTGACCCTGATCTTGGCAATAAGTACTGGGAGTGGACGGAGGAACAGGTGAACATGTATAAGTAAAAGGCGTAGCTATCAAGGGATGTGACCGGACTGTTGGGTTCAGTTAGCCCTACTGATACGGTCGCATTTTCTGCACTTATGTCCGTTCTTCTTAAGGCAAACAGCGGTAAAGCATAGAGTCTAAACAGTATATATATATGTTAAAACGTGCGACTGACACTTACATCTCCAATAAGTAATTCAGTAAGCAAGACACAAGATAAATCAAGACATGCCAAACTGAAGCAAGCAAACGTGAACGTAAGCCAATCTTTAGTTTAAAGATTACCGCAAACATCAGCACCCGCCGCATCATAACCATAAGTCTTTTGCCAATCCTTCAAGAAATACCTATAATATAGTTAGAGCCGACCTCTTTCTTTCAACATCAGAGGAACATACCAGCCGCCAAGTGGCGAAGATGGGTTTCCACAGTTCCCAGAGAGTGAGGCAAACGCCGCCTTTGCCTCGTGGTCAGCGCAAGTATTCTTACCCGCATCCGCGTAGTTACAGATATACGCCTTGGCTGTGCCATGGACAAAGACCATGAGCTTCGAGGGCATAGTAGCGCTGGACCCGCAGTAGTTATACAGCTGAACCTGGGCTCCGGATAAGTCGCTGTAGTCCAGCCCTGCGCCGGTGCACTATTTAAGTTAATACGTCAAGCCTTGAGTTTGTAATTGTCGGCTGAATAAGTTACTTACCCCGATCTCTCCGCTCGGAAGAGGAACACGGCGATGCTTGGACTTTGTAGAATGCTCAAAACCAGAGACATATTCGATCTGCTCATTACCCTTGTTGTCTTTGTTGACGGAGTAGATACCATCTTTCAGACCCTCAGGGATGACAAATCCTTGGATGAGGGAGATGGAGGCAATAAGAGAAAGGATGCTTTTATACTGCATGGTGAATGTTGAGAGGGTTTAAGTCTGAAGATGGATATAGAAGTGATATTGTGAGTTTATATGCTTTATTGAGTGATTTGGAAGTGGTGCTCTGTGACTTGGATAGTTCTTGGGTCAACGGTTGTGCCGACGCTTTTTATACAACATCTAGAGGTTTCAGCATTGATGCTGCTGGCTTATGGCTGGAATACTTGGCAGTAGGTAATCAGTTCCAAGCTTGCAAAAGTTCCGTTACTGCCAAGACGGCATACTGTTGAGGCCGACTTACATCATAGCCCGGCATTTAGAATGTTGACCTATTGGATTGTAGGATCGGTATTGGTATAACATCACTGTCTCGCATAGGCATAGTTCATATTTACCCCAGAATCCTACAAACTCTAAATTGACGATCTTCCACTGTAATAAGAGATGTTACATCAGGCAACAGAATAAATCGATCCAAGTCGACATACACCCAGAAGTAGTTACTAAACCTTACATTGACTATGTATACTATGTATTCTAATGAGGCATTAAATCAAGGAAATGTCAAAGCGCAGATAATCTACGAAGCCATTATTAATCCTACGATAATCATGTTTCTAGTTGCGGGATAAAACAAGTTAGAACATCAAAGCGCGGTAAACCATCAGGGTGGAGGTGAGCAATATAAGAGCCATTGAACCAAACAGTCATTAAGCTTTCTGGCGTGTCTTTTGTCTAATACGCAAGGAGCAGAGTGAAAGCTCGAAACCATTGGATCCTGTAGTGGTCATGTAGTCTGATTGATACCTAAAACCTATACATATTGTGTTCTCATTCATCACCTGTGTTACGATTAACTATACGGTTAAAGCCTATGACGATTCAACGAGACATATAAAGCCAACACACTGAAAAATCCTGATTAACTTCAGCGATCATGTAGTCTAACGCAGTTTAGCAGGTAGACAAATAGGCAACCAAGTTAAACATCAAAGCGTAGGCCAGTTGTCATGGAACTTGTTGAAGCTCACGATGATCTTGGGTTCTAATATTATATGGATTGGTTAGTTATAATAAATGTATGTCGATCAGCTCGGGGACGGCAATCACTTTCGGTCCCGAACAAGTTCTCGGATCAACTTATGTTATAATGCATGTATGTCGATCAGTTCGGGTATATCAGTTAGTTCGGTCCCGAACGACTTACACAGGATTTTGTGTAAACACGTACTTCTCAACTGCTCATTGACAAGAATATTACTTGGTGAATCTTTATAAAAACCTCAATGCCATTCATCTCAAGTGTTTTAAGATACTTATCGTTTCAACAGATATTTTATCTACAACTCTTAGCTTTACTCAACTCTCTACAACCAATCTTACTCATCATGCTCATCATGAGATACCTCAATGCTGCTTCCTTTGTCATTCTCATGTCGAATTTTGTCCATGCTAGCCCTATGGATTCGATCGAGAGACGTTCTTTCGTTGACCCGATCAAGCATGGTAACTATGGAAGATCTCTGGGCAAGATATATAGATACCATGAAGTTTCAGACGGCTTGTTTGCTGGCGTTACGCCTGAGGATTGGGATGACACTGGTAGGTCAAAGGCCCTTAGTATCTTCCCATACTAACCCTCAGTAGTTCACATCAAGGGTGCCTGGTTGGCTAAGCGTCCAGAAAAAAATGAGTCTCCTCTTTCTCTTGACTCGGATCTCTTCAATCGAGATATCTCTTCTGCCTGCGCCACTGGATTAGCCTGCGCCAAGGCTGCCGCACAGGTTCTCGGATCACCTCTGTATCAGCTCGGCCAGTATCTTCTCAACAAGGTCAGAGAGTACGGTCCCCAGGTACTAGACACACTGAACCGGCCATTCTGGGCAAACTTTGCCGGCGTAGGTGGACAGAACTTTGTTGTCACGGGCATTTTCAAGCTTATTGAAAAGAAGTCGGATAACCCCCCGCCCGTGGAACAGTGTTCATTGGATTATTCTCAGGTAGATCTGATGACGCAGATGGTTGCGATGGCTTGCTCGTCGAATCCGGAGAGGAGGGCATTCTCGCAGTCGATTACGTTGCCTGATGGATCGGTTTATGAACTTAACATGGCTGCTGCGCCTGGACAGACCTTGTCTGACTCTGATGTTTGCGATGCCCCAAACACGGGAAGCTAGGCCTTGAATCTGTTTCTGTGGAGCTTTTCAAGGCTGCATCCATCTGATTTCTGACTTCTTCTCGATCCTGATCTTGTCAAGAAGTACTGGAGTGGACAGAGGAACAGGTACAAGTAAGAGGGACGTTGGCTCGGAGAGCAAGTTGCAAGAGAAACTGTAGTACTAGTGTTCGGCGGCCGTATTGAATAACTACCTTACATTTAACTTTATCTCAACAACCTCCTGACTACTTTTGATGGCTCTCAAGTATTGAAGTGGCCAACTCCCTCAGACCTAACGTAGCGAACGGAAACCAAGAACTAGAATCAATGCTTGACTCCAGCGTGGATAGGTACGCTTCATCCACGTGCACACGCTGCACCGTTTCAACCAAGCCATCTTCCTTTGAACCTAATATCAAGAGTGCAGCCACGCAAGACCATTTGAAGATATCGTCCGCTTCTCCGTTTGGTGAAGGCGCATAGTACTCCTGGATCTTCTCAATGACATTTAATTTCTCTGAATCATCATCCGCCCTAATGAATAAGACGGCAAGCGAGAGTACAATTGTCCCGCGGACATTATCACTCGTCTCTCGACTCAGCAAATCCAGGAGAGCTATGGACCGATGCATCCGAATGGCGTGGGAAGAACGCCAAAGCATGAGCCGCATTGGCTCGCAAGCTGGCTGAATCCTCATTTAAGCAACGGACCATCGAAGACAGTCCCCGCTCAACAGCCTCGTAAGCTTTGAGCTCGTGCATGGCATAAGTACGGTTTGGAAGCTCCATACCCGCGATGCGCTGTTCCCATTCTTGGATGCCAATCCCATTAGGAACCGCCCAGTCTGGATCACCAATTGCAAGACTGACAATCAGGAATAATATGACCTCGCGGTCCTTGGTTGCTGGGCTGTCAAGTAGAGCATATAGAAAGGGAATTACTGCGACTGAAGCACTGTAGCGGGTGCCTTGGTGATAGATGTTGGACCAGCATGAATCAAGCGCTGTCTTGTAGACGTCGGGATTTGTAGACTGAAGCTCCCTCAGAATATGAGGTACATCGTCAGCTGGCCCATAGGCGTGGTTGAGTTTAGACCAGTCAATGGAATCAAGTCCAGCCAGAGGATCGGTATTTTCGGGCGACATAGTGGTAGTGGACGATGTGCTGTGTTGAGAAAAGGTTTGTGGGGAGGGTCGAATTTCCGTCTGGCATTGTGTTGGGGGGAGGCCGGTAATTATAGCATGGAAACTCGATAATCTGATAGCGCTAGGTGACCTCAGGGGGCAAGAAAATAGCGAACCTTAATATGGGGTGTCAAAATAATCTCACTAAAGGTTATCCTAAACTTAGGCTATTTTACCTAAGTCTTTTTGTCATTTAGGATCAAGATCCTGCGTTTTCTTTCCTCCACTTAGGTGACTGGGATCGGCATGGCAGCTGGCTATGCGGAATGGCACCGCATCTGTAGTGCGGAATCAAGTCCTAGTCAAGCAAGGTTAGAAACCTAAAGTCCTAGATTTAGGCTGCGATGACCTGAATAGGCTCCAACTTCATCTAACACTGTCTTAGCCATGATTCTATGCTTGGTATTACATTTGATAGCTATAGACATCAAAGGAAGAGCACTAGTACATGTGGTGGCTGGTTCTAATATTTCCCATCCAAGTGTCAACTGTGATTAATGGAAGTCGTCTTGCAAAATATTGAGGGAGAACTGCCTGAATCTGTATAGGGAGGAAAATCATCCAATTGTATAACATTAACCCTGGCATGGTACTCTTTAGATATCCTGGATCCGCTGTATAAGTCTGTTGAAAATCGCATCGTCATCACTCTCCTCACTGCTTTTTGTTTCTTCACCTGCTTCCTCACAAGTCGAAATTTGGACAGGATCATGCTGCCCATCAAGCTTGTTCTCCCAACTTTGAGCAACAGTGTCCAGAGCAACCTGAATCCTACGTACCCAAATGTGGCGCCAAAACTCTAAAATGCGTTGGTAGTAGAGGTCGTCAATGCCAAGGGCTGCTGGATCGTTGAATGCTGAATAATCGATATCAAGAGCGTTACTCTTGCTTGAGATAGTTGTTTGGCGGCCGGTTAGCACAAAGTCCTGAAACATGACGACCACCTCCTCCAACTGATTCATTGCTTCTCCATCTGCATTGAGAGTCTCGAACTCCATCTCGTCTGGATCCAGTTCCGCCACTGGATCTAGCCAGTCCATCCAACTGGGACCAGGGTAACGACTATATCCAGGCCTATCCAAACAGGTATGCCTAAGATCTAGCGCAGCAAATGTTGCTTGACGCACCATGATAACGTGATAGCTCAGGCCCAGGATTCTACCATATATTCCCGCATAAGAACCGAATTTTGTGGCATATTCGTGAGGTGTTAGCTCTTCAACCTGCTGGTGGGGATGTGCGAGCCACTTCATTCTGAAGGTAAAAGGGGTACAGCCATCAGGTGAGCACAGACAATGGCATTTGTCGACCAAAACAGATTCGAACAAGTGATGTTCTGCCCTATCACATATGTTGTCCTGGCCCGCACATTTGTAGTCTTGAATACCGAGAATGTCGGCAAGAACAAACGCAGAAGGCATCGGGCTAGTGAACCTGTAAGTCCATCTCCATAACGGGGCCTGGTGTTCAAATAGCCATAGTGCATACTCGAGTGATATGTAACGACAAAATACGATATTCCGGTTATAGAATGTTCTGTCTGGTGAAGAGGTATAATCTTGATCAGTAGAGATAACCCTGAAGCCGCAGTCGAGGAAGAGATCTGCATCTTCTGGGGCCCTTAGGTCGCAGAATATTGACCTGTAATAGTACCCAACATCTTGTCCCAGCCGTTGAGGCAGATCGCTATCCACGAAAGTTGACAAGGGTCCCAGACCAAGGATTCCATTTCGTCGAAGTAATATATCCATCCCGATGGCGTCAAAATCAGGTACTTCGTCTGGAGACGTAAAGTTTCTCAACTCTTTGATTGAAAGCTCATTCAGGGCTAAGTCCCACAGCTGCCGACGACGGATCCGCAACTCCTTTGCCAGAAGCGTTTTGCAGTGAGGAGAAACTTCGAAGAAGCAATCATGATCGTAGCTACAGAAATCGCGGTGGGGTATAATGGGACAACCAGAGGCTAAGATAATCCGAAGCGGTAATGTGCAAGGGCAACATGAATCATCCAAAGCCTTTCGTGGGCTACAAATCTCATTACTGACTTGCATTGCAAGGTTCAAAACAGTCGCGCAACTATGGGTAAGTTGAATCCAATTTTCAGGATTTGCCTTTTTGGCCAGTACTTTCAAGATATCCGGCCTACAGATGGCTATATGTAACGGTGTCTCCTCGTAGCTACTTAACTCTTCGAGCATATGCGGATGTAGGGAGATGAGTCGATCCACTTCTGGCAGATTGTTTCGAATGACTGCCAAGCCTAAGGGACCATATTGAGCTGATACACGCTGTAAGCGCTCTAGGACCATAGAAGGGGTGGCAGGTCACAGTGGAACTTACTCTCTGCCACTTTCGGGTTGTGCTCGCGATACTTGAGGATTTCAAGTCTAGAAGATGAAAATGGAAAATGAAAGAGGAAGATATCTTCCACGTCGTTCCCAGCAATGAGCGGGCCATAGATTGAGGCAGGAACAAAGGTTCCATTGACAAATTCATTCAATGCTAATCTGAAAACTGTTGAGTTGGGTATCACTCTGTTTTTGGGGCACGTACTCTCCGTAACTACCGCGCGCCGTGACAGATGTACCTGCGGCAACAAGAAGATTGACCAGGCCTTTACAAGTCAAACGCACGAACGGGGCATTTTCGCTTTCTGGACTTATCATCGAGATCCATACCTAAGAAAGTCAGTTAAATATTGTTTATGCTTTGACCTCATACGATCTTACCGCATTTGCTAGGGCATGAAGTAGGGTATCGCCGTCTTCCGTTACGTCATTGGGGCTTGCTCTTCCCGAACAAAACAATTCTTGAAGCTTTCGCTGCGCCGCGCTCAGAATTATTTGAGATCTTGTCTCATTAAGTTTCTCGAGCTCGGTTGCATCGTAAAGAAGATCCAGGACTAAGAACGCTGGCGCGACGCGCTTATCAACCACTGGAAAGTAGGTAAAAGAGGGACTGATACTGGATTCCCCGGCCCGAACGCGAGTAGAGAATGACACTTCAATACCCCTTTTCAGAAACGAAGCCAAACCGGTAAAACGAATGGTTCGCGTCTTTTCGTAATCTGATGGCAGGCTAAAGAACACGCAGTCTTTCTCGTGACAGACATTGGATAACATCTCTTCGGCGAAATGAAGGGGTCCCAGCGCAAACCTTTTTCTCTGGCGCACACGTCGACGCTGGCAAGAGCACATAGATGAAGATTTAGGTCTTTTGGTAAGTGTAAGCAGTTCCGGTTCGTGGGCCGTAAGCTGGTGGCATTGTTCACTGGATTGATTGTATGAAAACTGTCCGTTTGTTTCGAGGCGATCCTGATGTCTTGCAGGCTCAGCCATATCAAGAAGTGACTTGATTTGAGCTTGCATCTGGACATGTTGATAAGAAATCTGGTAGGAAATCTGATCAAACCTCTTGTCGAGATGGGGAGCAATAGAATCAACGGATGTCTGGAGAACGGGGACGGCCAAATCGATCTTCGTGATAGGCTGGTGTAGTTCTTTGATAGCGGTAGCTGTATTGGAGTTGACAATAGTGCTTTTCTGGATCTCGGCCATTTGCTCATTCAGAATCTTTCTTGTCAAGGATTCTTCATCTCTGGAGTTCATCAGCTGGGGTGATCAAATGAGATTTGGTCGCCTTACATGTGAAGCATTTCTAGAGCTAATCTAAGCGTTGTTGAAAGCCTATCCAAAGCTCCTCCCAGACTTTCCATGTCGGGTTTTCGCATCGGATATATGAGCTTCTTGTATCCATCTTTTATCTTGTTCTTTGTACGCGCGGGGGATGTCGCCGCTACCATGCTAGTGGTGGCGGCAAAGATTTTCTGTTGAAGGATGTCCAGTTCTTCCAATGCTTTTTGGCAGTCCTTGAGACAACCAGAAGCCTGTGATGCCGAGGCAGAAAGTTCTGGGTCAAGCTGAGATCGGTTTAAAGCGGCTTCAAGGGATTGAAACGTGCTGGAGAAACGTTCAGCCTGACGTACAAGTCGAGTACGGTCGTCATCGTGATCGTTGAAGGCTTTCAGATACTTGACGAGACCAGATGTAACTGTTATTCCCAGCGGAATGATAGCTAGTGCTAGTTCGGCCATAGTCGATAAATTGGAGGAGGATAAGGGGAGAAAGGAAGATTTCACGAGGGATTAGAAAAGCGGCTTTGAAGTACAAAGTACCAAACGAGGCTTCCAATAATATTCAACTACGTGTTTGAGCCACCACAGGGCATTTTTCAAGATTACAAATACAGGTTTCCAGCAAATCTATAGGCCAAAACTGCCGTCCACTCAATCGCGATTATGCCCAGGTGTAACCACGGTTACGACTGCGCCTCAAGCCCCTCCTTGGCGGCATTGCTTATGCATGAGGTTTTGGAATTCCACTGTAAACTACCTTGGGCTTTGTTGGACTTGTTATTATCGAATGGCGACGCTCATTGAGGTAGATTTTATAAGAAGAGATTGACGACAAAAACATTCTCGAGATAACAATATTTGCTGGTCGAAGACACTTCTCGAGAGCCCTATACGGACTTTACCTGAGAACAAGGGCCAAGGACCAGCGAAATGAAACCATTATGATAAACTATAAGATGCTAGCACTGATGTTTTGGTGTACCTCGTTACCTTCCCACCTTGGAAATTGCAGTCGATGACAGCGCAAACGTGAGCAAAGGACTTGACTCTTTCTGTGAGAGATATTGCTGCTGAGAGAATGTTAGACGGAAGAGAGCCCGCATTCTGTGAGCTTATTCCGGCAGAGAGAACCTAGAGACACGAATTGGCAAGAAGCAGCCGCCACTGATACCATGTCCCATCTTTTGGCTGTCATTAATTTACTGATATATTTTCCTACCAACACCCTAGTCAGATAACTCGCTCCCTCGACCTTGGCAATGGGCTGCTTGGCTACTGCGTAATCTGGAGTCTTACACAACCATCAGATTAAGGATATTTGGGCCTTTGCCACTGACACAACAATACAACACACAGGATTCTTCTCTCATCAATCCTCAAGCCGTTCATTGTGATCACCAAGCTTCTTCATCTTTCGGGGTCTTAGCTGGCAATAGCTGGCCAGCGCGTGCAACCGTGCAGCAAATCAGGATGCACAATTACAACAACAGCCCTGACGTAGGATGAGAAGAGAAGGGAATAGAAGACAACGGCTAACATTAGCAATTGCCGAGAAAGAATACAGCCACTCACGAACCGTAGCGCCGATGTGATAAAAGGCTCCACAGGGAGGTGAGACATCTACATCAGCGATCAACACTTATCACCCTCAAAGGAAAGCTTTCAGCTCAGCCAAGTTTCAATTGTCTCAATATTCATGAATAGCGTCGCTCTCAGGTAATAATATGCTAGGATTTCTGTATATCAACTAACCATGGCTGCCACAAAAGGGTATGGAGTTTGTAGGCCTTGCATTGACTAACCTGATAAGGTAGTTCAAGTATGCGCCACGTCTAAAACGGGCGGAGCTGAGGAGGGCATGGGCCGTTCTAGTGCACGAGGCTGCATTATCACATAAACTATCCCGTCCTGATATGTGATATTGACTAAATAATGTGATTTGATACGAGAACGAGGTGATCCATTCCGCTTTTGAGTAAGGCACCAAGACATTGGACGGGCGGCTTCGGGCCCCTCCGCGGCCCGTGGCTAGCTGGATGAGCCTAATTCGGTGAATTATATTCCTTTCTGGTAAGCGTGCTAGACTCCAAGCGTAGGTCAAGGACGAATGAGAGAATGCCCATAGGTCTTTCGTACTTGAACCTCTTGAAATCGAGAGTAAAGGCCGGGGAAGAGACCATATGCGGATGTGATATCCAAACCTTCTCAAACAATATTGGATATGGCATAATATTCCTGTGATTGCAGCACATGAAATGACCCTTTGAGGAAAGGTTTCAGCTGAAGAACATCAGCCACCGAGAAACATGTCTCCCGTCCGGTGCCCTCAAATCCATTATAAATACCTGTAAATCTGCTCACCAACGGAATCTATCATCAAGCACCAAACACTTCATTTCCTTCAGCTCAGAAAACCCAAACAATTCTCAAAATGGCCTCTCTTGTCCCCATCAAGTTCAGCGAACTCACTGCCAGGTACCAGGGACTCAATGGCAAGCTCGTTCTGCATGCCAAGGGAAAGATCCCCGGATTCTTCCTCAAGCCCTTCTTTGACCAAGAGATCTGGGTGGGCGCACTCAAGTTTGCCGTCTTGGCTTACAGTGGTGGCCTTTCCAAGCTCCCCCACGAGAAGGAGGTGGAGTTTGAATACGAACTTCCAATCCATCTACCCATCCACGATTTCAACAACGAGACGGTCTTGATCAAGACTGCCTTTGGCATTTCTGAGATCAAGATTGAGTATCTTGACTGGGCCAAGCCTACTACGAATCTTACTGCGTCTCTTCTGGCTGCCGTAGACGACCTCACCCTGGCTAGCAACCCGGACAAGAAAGCAGGCTACACTACTACTATCCGCCCTTATGAGGATCGTTACCTCTCGGGCAACGGTCGCCTTGACATCACGGCTGAAGTCCCCACGAAGCCGAATTCTTCGGTAAAGATTGATTTCAACCCTGCTTTCATCAAACTGGTCAACACCAGTTATGAAAAAGGGTCTATCAAGTGGACCATTGCGTGGGAAAAGGTTCCGGATCTTGCACACGACCCGCAGCTCGTCAGTGTCATCACCACCATCCCGCCCGACGTAAAGATTCAGATCTGGCCTCCCATTCCCGACCCAAAGGACATTCAGCCGTACCGTATCCACCGCTTGTTCATGCTTTCGGACCAGAAAGAGTGAGGCAACTGCCGACTGATTCCCGATGGGCTGATGTAGCCGCTTTTATTTGAAGACATGGTGTGAGGGGAGATGGGGAAATGGATTCATAGTCTTTGAGAGAAATGGAGGGCATGACGTTCCATTCTTCTGTCGCGGCTGTGTATTTATCTTGGAGAACACCTGGGTCTCACAGTCACATAACAGATATTGTCAACAGTTTCTGTCATATTTATATACTACTGCGTTTATTCATCCTTTTGTGCCACGCTGCCTTCCGAGCTTGAAAAGTGACCCCTACGACGGTTAAACCTTCAGACCATATACTTAATAGGCAGGCACCTCTAGTCCTACCTAGTATGGAAGGAAATAGAAATGTAACCGATCATCCCCTGTAGTAAAGGTCGATCTCTGCAAGACTGGCAAATTGTATCACGAGCCCCGCACGGTTCCAGCACTCCCGTAAGACATTTGAAGGCCTCAAAGTCTAAAGCTGATCCCTGATGAATAGCTACAGAACAGAGAGGTATTGGAAACCATCTTCAGGTTATCCGCAATACATTGTTTTATTTGGAGCAGGATCATATAAATGGAACCAATGAAGATACAAAACATTGTTAAGATTCTGATCTATATTTGGTGGATGCCTCGAGTTCTGTGAGCTACAGCCTCACTATGCGTAGAAACGTGTTTCGTTGAGTCCCATCTTTTACCACTGCTGTCAACTTAAGCTTACCGGCCCTGCTTGAGATCGTTCAAAATATTTTGAACGACAACAGGAGCGACTGCAATGACCGTTCTTCCAATATTCCCAACCGTAGCAACAAAGTGATCAAACAGACCATTCTGCATCAATTGATCGAGGGGTATGGCGATGAGAGCTTTCAGAGCAGTGTCGCCAATCAAAGCTCTATGACACAGAATCTCGACATGAGTCGACATGTCGGTCACGCTGAATTTTGACTCGCCCATAACTCGGGTGATGTCGTCCATCTTGGGGTAACCAGCAGATAAACCAATGTTAACAATGTTTGAAAGAAACTCAGACATCTCATTACCATCGCCTTGATTTGTGTACCGGGTGAAGGCATCAGCAAATCTTTTATCAGCGTCGCTCAGAGAACCGTTGACGGGAGGGAGCTTCGGGTAGAGCCTGGACATTTCCTCGTAGCCAGCTTGCGCCTTGACTGAGATCCGAAGCGCAGACTCGATAATTCCAGGCGTGATGAGTTTTGCAACTCTGGGAACAGCATCCTTTGTCTCGGGGAATTGGTCCTCTATCTTGTCGAATATCTTGAGTCTGTTCGCCTGGTGAGCATCCATCTGTATGAGTGTCTGCATAGCAGCTTCTGCGACAATCGCACGTGCAGCAAACAGTCTGTAATTGAAATGGACGGAACCAATGTCGATCGAAGGGTCTGCGCCCAGTTTACTCAACACGCCGAGTGCGGTGCCTGCAACGGCAGCGATAGGACTGCCCACCTGGCCCAAGAAAGGCGACCCAGTTCGTAACACCGAATTATCAACTCTCTGGCCAATGGCGGTAACCTTCCTGAAAATTGCCCAAAAGGCTTTCCCATCACTCAGGGGCTCCTCTATCAGACTGCCCTCCGCGCGGCCGTCAGTTGTCATGTATCTGATATCTTCGCTGCCAGGCGGACCACGTTCCAAGGCAAACATAACAGCAGACATGCCGCTCAGGTACGTTCCGAATCTGCCTCGAAAAACATTTGCTGTATTCCTAGTTCCATTCCCATATGAAGAGACGCCGATAGCCTTGCTTTCGCCATTGATGAGGACAGGGGATCCGGATTGGCCTGAGATGTCCCGTCAATACTATAAGTAATTCGGTTCGTAAGGATCACTTCTTACCATTTGAAAAAGATATCGTGTGTTCAAGCAAATTGAATGGCGTTTTCGACAGATCGCAATCTGTTATTTTGGACATCTCATACATTTGCGCTCCTCGTTCATCACCCAAGGATTTATCACAAGGATACCCAACCACGCTTCGAAACATCTTTTCGACAATTCCATTAGTTGGCTGCTGGGCAATACGCACGACATCGCTGAATTCGTCCACTTTTATGAAGGCGACATCACTTCCGCGGTTTGTGTCGCTGATAATCCAGTCCTTCGGAACGACCACCTTGAGACCTCTGCGGAATTGAACACCAGGTTTTTCAATAGAGTTCTTGCCATTATATCCTACGAAGGCGCGGACTTGAACAGCTTTGCCGAAGTCGTAGGTATGGTCGTAAACGCAGTGAGCGGCGGTGATGATGAGATGGGGCATGATTAGCCATCCTGTTGCTTGGGCATGTCGCGTGTCGCTAGCATCCTGGCCTTCAAATCAAATCTGGAGCTTGACAATAGCTAGATACAGCGTCAGGTTCGTGCTAACTCTAGGTTGACATTGAAATGCCTCAAGGACCTACAATGATATTTTCCTCCAGGTCGGTAGTCCTTCGGATCAACTAATTTGCGGGAATCATCGTCAAAAACGGTATTGATTCCATCTGCTTCAGGCCCTATGGGGAGGACGTCTGTGGCAGGCGTGCCAGGCACGTCTCGGAGAGGCCATCGAGCGTAGGTTCTTTCGGGGTTTTCTGAGTTCATAGTGATATGGAGCGAAATGAGATAGATACCGCAAAATGCATGAGAGAGGATTGAGGGGATTGTTTCTAGAAAGGGTCTGGTGCTTCTGTATAAGTCCCATTTGAGGTAGACATTACACGCTAAAATTCGATAGCGCCTCGCGAGATCTTTCAGCTGGGATTCAAATCATTTCGCCAGGTCTGGACGGCTCTATGGCTAGCTGATTGGGCAGATAAGTTCAGCGACTCCTCAACAGACCCTCAACCCCACCGAGCTCCTCGTTACTGATGCGTACAACGCCCTTAATACCATAGAACGCTTTACCGATTTACTAAGGCGGTACTGGACTTCTTTATGCTGAGAAGTCTCTTGTCTTGTGCATGTGCCACAGAATCTTAGACTAGTCATATGTTCTGCCCCAAGACCGCCTCGCTGTTAGAGTACGCCCCTCTACTTCATCTGTCTGGCCCCTCTTGGTCGGTCTGGATGGAAGAAGAGTTTCCATAACAACATCATTCCCACCCGGGTCAGTCTCTTTGCGCTGCGTTATCTCGACGAACTGGCCCAAACGTTTTCTCCAACCAGGCAGGGCCCCGTCTTCAATTCGTTAGCGATGAGCTCGGACTTGGCAAGATAAAAGAATCTTGTCGACTTACCAACCATGAGACAGGCGAACTTGAGGATAACCGGAACCCAAACGCAAACTGCTACCAGCTGTCCAAACCCCCATTTCGAGAGAGCAACCTTACTCTCGTTGCCTGATTCCCCGCCGCTAAGTAGGTGCATAAATGCCGCAAACTCATTTACCCCTATGACGCCCATGACGATAGTGAGGACCTCCATGGAGATCCAGATAGCTTCTGTGAAGAGTATGAAGTGCCTCTGAGTGTAAAACGACTTCAGACGCGAAGGCAGGTTATCCATCAAAGCATGGGCCTTGTCAGATAACCAGTCGCCCCGCTTAAAGAGGTGCATCCTAATCATGGCAAGGATCCAATCAAGTATCAGAAAAGCCATGACTACATGCATTGGTGCCTGTATCCTTGAGTGGAATTTGAAGAAGTTCTCCGCATCTCGATCTAGATGACCTAGCTCTTCACCAGTAGTGGAACCAGAGCCCCTTTCCGCGGCCTTGTTGAACGTCTGACAGAACGTTCTAGGACCGGTATGATTTCCACAGCGTTCCAAAGGCGAGCTTTCATCGAAGTGTTTCAATAAAGAAGGCTCATCAACAGTCTGAGGACGAGCAATAAGAACAACAAGAACCCAGTTGATGAACACAAGAGCGAGTGTATACCACCAACGATTGTGACTCTTCTGAAGGATGAGCTGGACAAACAGCAGGGGATACATCCCCGCTGAGACCATTCCCCGCACCGTGAGGTTGTTTGTCAGCCAGGAGAGTAGTGAACTGATGTTACCGAGTCCAGTTCCACTCGTACTTGAGAAGGTGATGATAGCGGCTATGGATATTGTGCCGAGGAACACAGCTTGTGCCTCTTGAAGATCGACGAGGGTTGAAGCAACTGCGATACTGAAGCTGCTCCTCGAGACCACCTTTTGCCAGTGAAACGCTGTCTCGACGGCTCCAGCGGGTCCTTGAAATGGAAGGAGCGAAATCAGGGTAAAGTTTCTTATCCACGTCTTGGTGATCTTGTAGCATAGCGCAAAGAATAGGACTATCGCGAACTGGATCAAATATGCCACGATTATCTATGTGTGGTCAGTAAACACTTCCAGACTTATTGTTAGAGAACTTACACCAGGCCCTGCAATATCGTAGTCAATTCCGGGATCGGCTTTGTCGCAGTACTCTGTACTCATGATTCTGCCCAGGTCCTTGATGTTCTTATATGTGAGCATTTGACACTGGAATGTCCAAAGGTCCGGCGGACATCCACCGAACTTGGAGTCCGAACAAGACTGCAGCGCACATTTGACGTAGCTCAGCAACGCACCAAGTCTCCAGAACTCATCCAGCGGACCAGTATTAAACTTCCTATACACTTCCTCCAGCGTATCGTGACTGATGGAATCTGGCCCGCGATTGGTAGACATCATAGCAACAGTTGCCAAGGTCAGACAGTTCCATAATGTTTCGGGATTCGAGAACATGTACTCTTCGCTTCCACACGCTTTATGACAATTAGTCACGTTATCGACGATACACCCGGTCTCGATTAATCTAGCAGGAACTTTATCATTGGTGATGATGGCGGGTAAGCGATAAAGCCATGCGACCTCCCATGCTCTCCAATCCTGGGGGATGGTGAACTGCTTGAACGGGCTGTCTGTGAAGTTGAGCGTTGGGAGGTACTGGAAACTTCTTTCCACCATTTTGGCCAAGGCGCGGGTCTGTTTTAGGGCTAGTTCCTGGTTATGGTGATGGTTAGAGAGGAGGTTCAGATTGAGGTTCTGTCTTGCTGCCTGGAGAGCCTTATCTACTAAAACGTCATCTTCATGCACACTGCCGTCTGCCAAGATGTTGATCTGCATGTCAGCATTGGGGTCGGGAAGCATTTCGGCAGCCCAATTGATAAGGATGTATTAATGAACGGCATCGCTATCACAGAAAACAGCTGTCTTCGATCATGGGAGTTATTTAAAATGTCATAATATTAATTGGGGCCGAGAGTCTTATATTGTTTGTCTTTGAAGCAACGAAGGCATGTGCGGACAAACAGCCTACAGCTTCAGGATCCTTGCTAGCTGAAAACTCCCGCAAACCACAGACCAACGAAACCAACCAGGTCAACGTAGAGCCAGCACAAAATATTCTACTGGTTCACATACCTCCATCTCGCTCGTCTATGGAGACTGATATCTCCCAAGTAAAACGCCAGGATCATGCCATAGATCCCACCAACGGGCCACTTATTCAACATCGCCCCAAGTCCCCAACCCTTGTCATTATTCCTATCCGCATCATGATCTCTCTTTTTCACTTTGTCGTAAATAGTCGGTAAACTCGTTGCGGAATAGCGTTCTCTGAGCCGCTGATACCATGGGCGATCATATATTTCCCAGAATTGTTCCTCGGTGTAGTACGTATGCGCGTAGAGCCATTTGCGACCACCTAACTCTGCCAGTTTTCTTTCCAGAGCCTGGTTCTTGGCTTTGAACTCTTCTGAGCCTGAAGGTCCCCAACCCCAAACTCCAATGTTGAGCATGGGCTGCGACATGTTACCGCCGGTGCCTGCATCCGCACCCGTAAAGGCTTTTGTAACAGAGTGAAAAGTAGGTGTTCGGCAGCCTTCTAGAGGACAAAGCCAAAGGGGCCATATCCCTAATTCTGACTCTACCCAGTCAATAAACGCTTCAGCTGTGTCATATGGCAATGCTAGATCCTGAACCACAAACTGATCCGAGATTCGAGTTGCGTGAAGAGCATGATATAGTGTACGGGTATGGGAGTAGTCATCCAGAAGCCAGCGGAAAAGTCTGTTGAATGGAACAATCTTGAAGTATGTGTATCCTTGGCGACCAACCCAAAAAGCAGCCCTGTCGTACCGGAAGAGGCATTCACCGAGTGGTATGTATTCTGTGACTCTCGCCGAGGAAGGGAGAGATCCAGTCTGTCCTTTGACGTGGAGATAGAACCAAGGGTCTCCTGCATTACTGAAAGTCCGTGCTGAATAGTCACTTGGCTTGGTGTTGGTCAACTCGCCCGCTATAACAACGCCATGGCTCTTCGAGTAGAGAATGCCATCAATATAATTAACATCCATATTCTCGCAACACTGCTTCGTCACAGAGATAGCAGTCGAAACACTGTCAACTCTGTGATGCGTTGACTTGACAAATTTCTTCGCTTCGACAAGTCGGATCTGCATCAATGTCGTCAAACCTAAACTCCCAGCAGCACCCGCGGCACCATGAAACAGATCTTCATGTTCTTCGCGCGATGCACGGATTATATCCCCGTTCCCCAGGACCATTTTCACAAAGTCGACCGTTTCGTTGAAGAAGCCATGTCGAAATGAGCTACTTTCCCCAGATGTCCCTGCATAGCCCCCTCCTGATGTGATCCCTGGGAATTCCATCACCACTGGCGGTATTGACCGTATGGTATAGTGGCTTCGACCAGTCGATCCATCGGTACGTTGGGCTCGACTAGGCAGGTTCTTTGTGCTGTGTCCACTGAGATGACTTGGGATAGCATGCTGATGTCGATAATATTCGTGTCAGACCCATGGCGAGGACGAGTACTGCTTGAAGAACCGTGAAAAACGCGGTATGGCTGTTGGAATTTGTAGAAGTCGCGTATTTTGTCAGCAACATCGTGAACAATTTGATTATGGCGCTCCATGGCTCAGACGGCTTGCATGAGCTACGAAAGACTTGAACATTGGGCAGATGCGACTAATATGTACCCTCCCCGCACTATGTCTCCGTACCTCAGCACTTCGAGAATAGCTTCGTAGTCCTGTAAGTTTGACCAACGTCATGATGATTAAACTGAGACAGCAGACGGGAAGGAAAAGGCGGTGATGATGACTTTACGGGATATCAGCGAGTCGATCTATGTGGTTAACTCGCAGCGTGACAACTTGGTAGCACATTTGTTACACAGAAAGAAAGAAATCTCTCATTGACGAGTATAATATGCATAACCTGCACAACATTCTAAATCTATCGAGTCTAGACCCGAGCTGAGCTTTCACCCCAAGCACGAGTAACACCATCTATCCACGCTGTTTCACATCCTTATACCAAGCGTCGCACAAATCTCCCTCGACCAAAGTCCGTCAAGTCCAAAATCTTACCAAACGCCAGGAATAAATCGCCAAGGCACGCGTCTGCAATACTCAGTCCACGCAGCACCATACTTAACCGAGCAGCTCTTCTCATCACGTATACACCGATGCACAAGCAACACCGTCATCCACACCACATACGTCCACACCACAGCCCTTGTACTACCTACCAGCGCACAAGAGCAGAAGCTGAGAATCAGATCCCCCAGGTAATTCGCGTGTCGAGACCATCCCCACCAACCGCTGCAGAGGAGTAGACTTCTGTGCTGTCGGCCATCGGAGGTCCGGAAGGAAGCGACTATGCATTCTGCCGGTTTACCCCAGATGGTGCATTTTCCGCCTGTGCGTCGTACGATTTCTTTTTGGTGGTTGACCGAGCGGAAGAGGATGTAACCTGCTACTCCGAGGGCGAAAAAGAACGCTAGGTAAGGTGCTGAAGCTGATGATGGGTAACGGCCCAAATATTGACCTTGAATCGTGTATGTTGTTGGTAAGAAGCAGAAGCAGCCCCAGCTGAGATAGAAGCCGTAGTGGTCGAATTTAACGTCGATTGTGCGCAGATACCAGGATTCATTAATGAAAAAGTCCACCACGTAAATGGTCTGTAGCGCGGTGACAAGGATAAGCGATGGTTCGACGTATCCCTGATTCTGGTACTGATACGCCATGTTCGAAAAGTCGCTACATCATGTAAGTTTCCGTTCTCGTATTAAATTAGCCAGACTCACATCAGGGTCCACACCATCATCCCAGCCCTGCCATTACTGAAAAGCTTAAGGTCAAAGTTCTCCCCCAGCCTCGGGTTCAACTCAACCCCCATGAAGAAATCGTAAAGAAACGACCCTGCTCAACAAAATTAGCGTTTAATTACATACACCCAAAAAACACAAAAAAAGTGTGTAATCTCACCGCTGAACTTCCTATCTTCTGGGTGCGTCGGCATTACGTACGCTTTGACGAGCGCAAGTGCCGAAATAACGAACCCAGCTAAGTTCATAGCTCCAATCAAGCTACTCCAATTGCGGGGAATGAAGCCAGGGTCTAGAATCCCCAACCAGCTGAGAGCTCCGTAGAGGAGATGCGTGACGATCCAGGCTGAGAGGCCGTTGATTTTGTAGCTGAGGAGATAGCCCGCTGGTGTCAATTGGCCTTGGTGTTGTTCCCCTGGGAGGAGGCAGTACAGAAGTGCTTGGATGCTAACGAAGCAGATGACTGCGGCGATGCCTTTGGTGGTGATGTGAGGACCGTACTGGGCGCAAATGGTCCAGAAGCCGTGTTCTTTTACGGCGTCTGCGAAGAGGGAGAGTGATCCTTCGTATTCGGCCAGTGTGATGAAGATTGATATTGAGGCCATTGGCGCGAGGAACAGAGGCGATGCACCAACGAGCGATCGCAGCCACGACCTCCCAAATGCTGCACGACCCCAAACATCAGCACCCGCCAACATCTGAACCTCTGTCGTCAGCGCCTTCGCTTCAATGGTCTTTTTCTTTCTCTGCGTCGTAACAGTAGTCGTCGAGCCAGCCCTAGGCAGGCCCTCTGCAATTCTTGCCATGATGTGAAGATAAGTGTGAGGTATGGCAGGTGAAAGAGGAGAAGAAGGAATGTGTAGTACAAAGGGATGAAGATGAGAATCACGGGCGGTTTTTAGTGGCTGGGGACATCGTCATCGATCAGCGGGTGGATCTGCTCACCCGGCCATGGTTAGAGTATGTGTATTCGTGGCTTATAAAGTTATGTTGGTTGGGTTTTGAGTTATGCAAGCGGACGCGTGTGTGCGGGCGGGCGCGTTGTGAGCTTAAATTTGTTTGGTGCCAAGATAAGGCAGATTGAGACATCGATTGTTGGTGGCTTGGAATACAGGGTATTACAAGCATAAATATTGAGAATTGGCGGTGAATGTGAGACATTTCGGGTATAGAACAGATTCGATGATCCGTCGAGAGTAAGGGCTTGTTTGTACGGAGTACAGCATCATTCTGATGCTGGAGTGACACCAGTCATTTTAGACCGGGTCACGTTCTTGTTTGTGCAACGAGGCTCAATTTTCGTGTTGCATACGGTAATTTCCTGCTAAACTGTAAATCCTTATTAGCATAGCTAAATCACTGACGGCCTCCGTAACCATCTGCCGCACCCGATATGCCAAGGTCCCTGGCTCCCTGCCGCGTCGTTGCCCGTGGCGTTGCGTATCACTAGCGCCAGAGTCAAATAGCTTCAGTTCAGTTTACAGCCACATAGGCACCCGAAACTGCCCGACGGGCATATTTGCTTCATTTGCAGTAAAGTATCTTGCGACATTAATCCTTAGCATAGTATTCCTATATCGACACGTGTTTCATGTATTGGATAGAAGCCCTCATTGGCTCAGCAAAAAGGCAAATGGCAATGTAACATCATCATCAGACTATCTTGATCGTATATCCAGCTTTATCATCCCTCTCTAGATAAAACCTCTTCTTTATACCTGAATCACTCCATATTTCATCCCTCAACTTAGCTATCGACGTGAATGGTGTCTTCTGGTCCGCCCAATCCCTCTTCATTCTCTCAGCAGCAATCTCAAACATGCCAATTCTCTTAAAAGTCCCTCTTTCTCGCTCTGCGATTAACAACAAGCCGCAGTCAGATGGTAATCTCTCCTGCCAGGGATGTCTTATATCAGCCTCCGCAATCTTGAGCGCGAATATTCGAGTACCCTTTGGCACCGCCCTATCCAACGAAATCTCACATGGATAATCTGCTCTCAAACCTTTACCAATGAATACAAGCATAGGCGTCAGGTCGATTGGATTCCAGAATTCGATGCGATCTCTCATCGTCTTGTGGCTCATCCACCAGTTTGAGTGCAAGGGTCCTAGTCCACTGCGTGAAGCAGAGCGAAAGCGTACTTCTGTGAGAGGCCCTTGAAGAACCAGTGCCGTTGGGCGCGGCATCTCGACGATTTCTGGCTTATCGTCACAGGTGATGATATCGATGACCTTGGTGACCACTTTTGGCTCGGTCTGTGCTCGGAATAAGAAGTTAAAGTTAACGGGCGTGTAGACAGATGCCCAGGACCAACTCGGCGCGACGCGGATGCTAGGGGGCTTTTCTTCCTCTATGGTGCTCCATAGTAGAGAAAGTGGGAGACTGTCCTGTCTCCAGAGTCCGTTGAGATACTGCTCTCTCGGTACGATACTTGTCAGCTCAGCTACGCCATCAATAGCAATGAGCTTATCAGTCTCTTTGGTCAACTTGCCGACGCTGTACTGAGCAACCACTGAAGCCCATACGTACAGAAACATCTCTTCATCCGTGACTGTCTTCTCTGAATTCAATTCTCGCGTGAGAAGTTCCGTGTATATATGCTTGAACCTGCAATCCTATACCGACTGCACGCCAGAGGGAAGCCTATCAGATATGTCGAATCTCTTGTATCGGTATTGCAGATCCCAAGGGCCTCCTTGAGGATGAAGCTCTGAAGCATATAGCTCACCGCATTCCCAGTAAAGCATATCGTGGGCAAAGTAGACGGTCCCTCGTGACAGAAGTCGTTCTTGGAATACCCATGCACGTTTCAGCAGTGGTGAGTTTCCGACTGCTTTGTCCCAGGGATCTATTGGTACCAGATGGAATTCTCCTTCAAAGTCGTGCGAGGGCCATTTTAAATCCAATTTGACACCATTGATACCTGCGGGGTTGCGTTCGCGAAAGAGTCCTCCGTATGCATTTGATGATGCTGCTGCTGCAAGCGTGATTGCTGAGTATGAGTAGACTTTGGCCATTGTAACGGAGTGTAGGCCCCAGTCTTCCGCATCAAGCTGAATAATGCAGAGGGCATCTATCCAGATGTACTCCATACCGAGACGATTTGTGACAGTGATTGCATCACGAAATGTTGCTGGTAACTCATTTATCGGCATCCCAGTGGTCGTCATCTTCTCGATATTAGATCTGAGTAGTTTCTTGAATGGTTCCCTTCCCCAACAGTAGCTCAACGTAGCATATTCTACGCCGGGAGTAGTTTCGTCGTTTCCGTCTGTTTCTACCACTTTGATCATCCCAGGTACACCATCTGCATCTGGGATGATCTTGACCAGCCGAGCTGGAAGCCAATGTTTGTCCTCGCCAGCGCGGGCATTTAGCTTGTTGCAGGACTTATGATTCTCCGAACAAGTCTTGATCCATTCAGACAAGCATTCAAAACTAGTCTCACTTGATGTACTTGTTGATGTCTTTTCGACTGGCCTCTGGGATTTCACACGAAGGTCTGTCACCAATTAGTTCAGTCATATCGACAATCGCCAAGTAGCGCACCTTCAGTTCCAAAGAGTCGTATATCAAGCCTGTCCATATGGCGGAAATTACTCCTACTGAGACCGAGATCCGCCGAAAGATGACCATCATGTGTATACTCATTATACTGCCATAGTGCTAGCACCGGGTCGCCCTGTGTTCTCCAAGACGTTTTGCTGACTGAATCCACAAAGGATCCATTCCCATGTTTGCCAAGGGCTTGGTCCGCCGCTGCGAACGCGACAACAAAGGAGCAAAACTCGCAATCCTTCACGGACTCTCTAGATGAGTCTGTACCGGTTTCGAAGGCTTTCCACGGCGCCTCGTGGAAAGGAGCGCACGCGATGGTGGAGTCACGATGCAGAGGTTTTGGTTCGGAGGAGAAGGCTTCTCGACATTGTGCACAGATCTTTGAAGACATCGCGTGCCAACGAGGTTTCGACGCGTCGCATTTTTCGCGGTGTGAAATAGGCGCGGGGGTAAGAGGTCTTATCGTCCTGGTGAGACGCTATAGCAGGGGCCAGCTTACTAGTGATACACTAACCGCGAATGTTACACTGCGATGGCACTTGGTGATGAGCTACCGCAATGCTGAGGCTGTTACAAGAAAAGACGGCAGAGCGGTTCTTACGATGCAAGTGACCTCAATTGGAATGTCGCTCACCAAGTGAGAAGCTGGACTTTTTGTCAACGCTACCAAATATGTATTAATATTACGTCCTGTTCAGCCTGTCCTGCGATGTCTTTGGCGACGACATAGGTGAATCCGCCGGCATCTCAATCGGCTCCTCATTAATCTGCCTTGCAGCCTTCATCTTCTCCACCACCGTCTGCTCCTTTCCAGTAGGCGCCTCATGGACCAAAACCCCAGGTGCTTCGTATATCGCATTATCAGGAGCTTGATGCGGAGGTATCCCAGTCCCGTCAACTTCAGAAATTCCAGTCGACTTTGCGTCTAGCTCTGGCTTTTCAAAACCATCTGGATCAGTTGGGGTAATGCTTGGTGTTTGTCGCTTCTTGCGTCGGTAGAGGAAGAAGCCCGCGAGGAGGAGGATTAATGCAAAGACGCCGATGCCTGCGCCAATTCCCGCTTTTGCACCGGTTGCAAGACCCGTCGATGTTGTTGTTTCTTGTGAAGATTCTGGTGATGAGGTGCTGGCGTTTGAATCTGCTGTCGATGTTCCGTTGTTGGCGTTGATGAAGAATAAACTACTTTGCAGCATGCTTATATCGCTGCGATTCGACACGTCGTACACCGTCATGATGAATTTCGAGTCGCCAACATCCAAGTCCATCGGTATTGTCCAAGTGTAGTTCATGTATGTGTCTGTGCAATTGGGGTTCCATAATTTCCAGTCGGATGAAGGGTAGTCAAAGGTCTTGTTGTCTATACTCAATCAGCAGTGTTTTTGTTATCAGGATCAATACTCATACCGAATATCACAATAGGCTTTAGATCGTCTGGGCCTGGACCATAGGTGCCCGTCCACCACCTCAACTCCAACTTCACTTTGGTGCTCCCTTCGCCCCATGTTCCGTTGACATCGCGCCCGGCTCCCCAGCCTACCATCTGCGTTTGTCCACGCACCCAAGTCTTGCCCTCACGAGGCCACAAAAATTGATCCTCAATGGTCGCGGTATCGCACCAACCATCTTCTGTTTCGTCGTCATCGTCTCGTGGTCGAAGCGTGTTCGAGAAAGACATTTTGATAGTCAACTTGGAGGATTTTGCGAAGGAACTTGAAAGATCGAAATTCGACATCTTTAATGCATTGACTGGTGGGGAGCATTTTGGGCCGACGTTACCATAACAGCTTAATCGAAATAAGGACCTGTCTCGTCTTGAATCCTTCAGCTGCCTGGCGAATCGGGCTTTGCGCAGACCTCTCGCTTAGGGTCTTGGCTGCGATCCTTCAGCGGTATCCTTGAAGCATCGCCTGTCAAAGAATGGAGTTTTGGGTCCTTTTGCTGTGCATTGACCACGGGACTATGGGGCTTAGACACTTCCAAGTTTTCATTATCCTGACTTCCAATTCTTATCATGTAGTTATATTTAGCCATTAAACCCGACCGACGGACTATGTCGGGGTTCAAGATCCTTTGCCTCCCAGCTTCAACCAGAGATTATAGCATAAAGGTAGTATAAGTGCAGTTTTCCCATGCTCAGGCACCAACAGGTCTAGTCTGATTCAGCCTTCCTCCGCGGTCGGACCCATACAAGGGAACAAAGGGGAGAAACAGTGGACCATCCACCTTGACTGAATATGTGTTTGCTTTTCAATCAATCTGGCCTCTCTTCTAAGTCACTGTCTTTACCAAGACACGACTCAAGTTCGCAGTGAGGCGCGTCCCTCAACAGCGGTAGTCATACCACTCAGCTCTTGTTCACCGCTATCAGACGCATCATCCCATCCTTCGCGCTGATCCTTCGGCACCCTGACAAACAAGATATCCAAAGCCAAGCCAAGCACTGCCAGGCCAGCTGCAAAGTACAGAGCTGCCCTATATCCCCTAACCTCATCATCATTATTCGCTCCAACCTCTGTCTCAATCGCCCCAGCAAAGCCTTGACCTAAACTGTTTCCGTAAAGATTAAGGGTTCCGATGAGACTGCTCGCTACGCCCTGTTGACGACGACTGACGCTGTTACTGGCGATCACCTGCGCGGCGACGTATACCAAGTCCGGGCAGAAACCGTAGAGAATCATCGCTGGGAAGACCTGCGCCCAGTATGTTTGCTGCACTGGCATGGTTGCGAGGAGGATATTGCCAACTAGAGTGACGATAACACCGATCGCCATGATCCATTGTGCTGCAACGCGGGGGATTAGCCATGCTGCGAAGAACACTGCGAGCACAGAGCTTAGCCCGAACGGTACCCAATTAATGCCAATTTGGGTGACGGATATGCCGCGCAGGAGGTACTGCCAACTCGTCGAGTACCAGAGACCGATCCCGAAAGCCATGTAGCTCTGTTTGATACTTTAGTACATAGTTAAGCCGCTAAGAGAGTTCCGGCAGTGGAAAGACGTACCAGAAGCACAACAAAGACCAAAGCTGTGAAAGTCGGCGCTTGAAAGACTGACAACGGCATGATGGGGTCCTTGGCATAACGCTTCTCCCAGAACAGAAAGGCAAGGAACATAACCACAGAGAGTACCAGCAGGGCTATCTCGTAGGGCGCGTTCCATCCAGCTGATGGCGCTTGGCTACGATGGTCAGTTACAGATGAGATTGTTAAGGCCAGGGCGTACCTACTTGCATACGACGTTGAAAAGTAGTAAACTTCCCAGTCCCAGAATTATTCCAGGAATATCGATGTGCCCTCCTTTGTCAACCGGGGTTTCCTTCGGCATGAGATACGCCAACCACGCCAGATTGAAAGCCGCAATACCAGCACTAAACAAACATCAGTCATCATTCAGCAGACCAACAGAACACTTACATGAGAACAAAAAGCCACATCCAAGTTACATAATCGATGAAAACGCCCGCGATTAGCGAACCGATCATACCTCCCAGAGGCGGCGACGCTGCAAAGAAACCCAAAACAACGTTTCGCGATCGCCCTGGTGGAACCATGGTGGTGATTATTGATACCGCATTAGGCATGAAGATACCTCCACCGACGCCGGTCAAAGCGCGCATGGCGACGAAAGAGTCATAGGTTTTGGTGAATGCATTGATGAGAGAGAACAGGGCGAAGATTGAACAGCCGAGAAGTGTGAGTTGAGAGTGGCCGTAGATGGCGCCTAGTCGACCTGTTACTAGGACAAATGCACCTTGAGTGAGTCTATAGATATCAGTATCGTATTAGAATAAGATTGAGAGGGTATGGACTTACGGATATGAAGCGACCATCCAATTCGCCTTGCCGGGACCTGATTCACGACCCAGATCTTTGCTCAGAGCGAGACCGCCGACGATGGTGGTACAATTAGACATGAACTTGAGAAAGGGTCAGTAAATAATTCGCCGACGTCTAGAAACTTATAGACATGATTGAACTACCTGGATCATGTTTGCACAAACCAGCAAAGAGATGATGAGTCGGCGTGATGCTGGACTTGTCGTGAATGCAGGGTCAGCTTCAAAGACTCGCCCCGCACTCCGGGTCTCTGGGATATCTTCATTATGGCTCCTGTTTTCGAGGGAAATCGCCTCGAAGGGCGCCTGAAGGGCTGTCTGTGTTGTCGCCATCATGACTTATCGCCAGAATTGAAGTGATCAGTCCTGAATGAAGGCAGAGAAGTTTGCGTCGTGGGGTTTTGTAGTCGTAGATGGCTCAGTCATCAGCCGCTTAAATTGTTCGGCAAAATAAGTCAGCAGCCAATCTGCGATTGCATCGCCGTATCATACAACGTTAATGCGCTTCCGCTCTTCACTCAATCTTACGTGCGTCATATGTCATTAGATATTTGCATGGCGTTGGCCAATCCCTAACCGAATCTTCTTTGCCATTCAACTACTGACCTACTCGACAATGCCTGTGACGTTATCACTAGACTTCAAATACTTTCGGGTTACGAGGAACAGAAATGCGTATGAATGATCGATTAATATTTATTCATAAATGTCAGACGAAAGCTAATACTTTCCATGTACTATCGTCATAGCTAGAATCATAATCATAACCAGGTCCAATCCTGTTTACCTCAGAACAGGTCGACGTGACACTTGCGCGTCAACGGAATATCCGCGGTAAACACAAGCTTCTTGTTCTCAGCATCATACTCAGCATGCTCCGTACCATGAGGCTTAGACTTGACTCCCAAAACAGTAATGGTCTCAATGCCAACACCGGCATCATACTCAAAGGTTCCATCAAAGCTCAACTTGCCCTTGCTGTACTTGAAGTCGATCTCAGAAGCCGTGTCCTGAACAACGGACTCGCCGTCATCAAGATACAAAGAACCCTCGGCCTTTCCGTCAAGACCAGGTGCAATGACGAGGTTGAAACCCTTCTGGCGGAGAGCCTTGGTTGTGTTGGCGCTCTCAACGCGCTGGGGGTAGATGAGACCACCCTTGTAGTGGACCATGATGTCGGTGACATCAACCTCAGCAGATTCGTACTGAGCCTTACCGCGGACGGGCTTGCCGGTGGACCACTCGTAGAAGATATCGTCAGGGAGGTAGTACTCGAGCTTGGTGCTGTTCTCCTTTGTGACAGGGCTGACGAGGATACCATCACCGTAAAAGAACTGGAGGTCGATGGAATAGGTGTTCTTGTCCTTGGGGTAGTTGAAGAACATGGGGTTGAGAGTAGGAGAGCCGGTCTGGTTCTGCTTGTAGATGGCAGTGTAGATGTAGTCAACTGTTTCTGTTAGCGATGCTCAGATCAAGGGAGAATGAGTGTGACTTACGGAGCTGATATCGGATGGAGATACCGTTGCGAGCAGCCTCGGTAACCTTGGGCCAGCGGTAGAACTCCTGAGACTGAGAAGTAATATCGGCGTGGTTACGGAAGAAAGTGTAGAAACTACCAAGGGTAGCCCATCGAGCACAAAGGGTCTCAGTGACGTTACCACCGAATCCACAGACATCAGCACCGACAACGGGGATCTGGTAGATAGAAGCGAACTGCAGAATCTGAGAGATGGAGAAGCGGTACTGATCCCACTGAGAAAGGTTATCACCAAGCCAGTGCGAAACATCTTTGCCAGAGCCAGCAAAAGTACTTCGAGTAATGACAAGAGCACGCTTGTCAGGGCGTCGCGAGCGCATAGCGTTGTGAGAGTGAGAAGACATCTGAGCACCATACAAGTTATGCGTGTCATACTGAACGTAATCTCCGCTCTGAACGAGATCAGTGTCGGTGGTACTGTCAGCAAGTGTAGGTCCAGCGCCGTTCTGGATCATGTAAGGAGGCTGGATGAGCTCTCGGTTAGGAAGACCCTTGCACTCATCGGGACCGCAGCCAGAACCAGTCTTCTTGCCGTTTTGCCAGCCGTGGCCGGGACGTCCGTACTTGTTCTGGCCCCAGACCTTGCGGGTAGCCGCCCAGCGACCAACGCCGCGTTCGCGAGGAGTAGCGCGGACTTCGACGGAGCGCTTAGTGGTCTTGGCGACGGCAGTGACTTCGCGCTTGGTGGAGCGGTCAGAGGGTGGCTGGAGACTCTCGGGGAAACCAGGGATACGAGCAGGTGGGCCTTCTCGAACAGGAGGAGCCTTGGGAGGGTCACCATCAACCTTGGCGAAGTTCTCGGGAGTGGTGTTGTTGCCGGGATAAGGACGGTTGAAGAAGTTGGCGGGCTCGTTCATATCGATCCAGAGAGCATCGATGTTAGGACCATTCTCGCCGTCAAAGAAGTTCTGGAAGAGTTCATTCCAGTACTGCTGAGAGTTGGGGTTGAACCAATCGGGGAAGACACTAGGTCCAGCCCAGACAACACCTCTGTAGTCTGAACCGTTAGGCTCCTTCATGAAGGTATCGTACTGAAGACCGCTGGTGAGAGCTGGGTTAGGCTCCATGTCGTACACAGCTGGATCAACCATGACGATGTAGTGCTGATCACGAGCGTGGATAGTGTCAACGAGATCCTTGTACTTATCAGCAGGGAATCGCTCAGGGTCGATAGTGAAGATGCGACGACGGTCCATGTAGTCGATATCAGTCCACATAGTCTCGAGCGGGATTCTAGCAGCTGAGTAATTGGCCACTACGCCAGCGACTTCGTAGACATCTCGATATCCATATCTGCACTGATGGAAACCAAGACCCCAGTAGGGCGTCATGAGAGGAAGGGTTGTGATCTCAGCATACTGCTTGGCGACATCGCGGGGTGTAGGACCAGCGATGAAGTAGAAGTCGAGAACACCGCCGATGATGTTGTACTCTAGGAATTGCTTGCCATCCTTCTTGTCGATGAAGACATCCATGCCGTTGGAGTTGAGAAGGAAGACACCGTGGGTGCCGCCCTTGCGGTGGTCAAAGTAAATGGGGTGAGCTCCATACAGGTTCTGGCCGTTGGGGCAACTGAACCACGTTAGCAATCGCATCAATCATTGAGAAGAGTTCAGTGACTTACCCATAAGCATCGCGAGTGTAGATCGTGCGGGTGTAGTTGGTGGCATTGAGCATGAAAGGATCACTATGCTCACCAAGACCATAAAGATAGGGTCTCTCAGGAAGTTTCGTCTTGAGGTACAAGTACTGACTCTCAAAAACAAGCTTGCTGCCCGAAGTGTCAAAAAGCACCTCCCCAGAATCCTTCCTCGTCACAGTGAACGAAAAAGGATCCGCCTTAAAGTCAAACTTTAGCTTTGAGTTCTTAGGCGAAGCCCACTGTCCATAGCCAGGACGAGGGAAGATATCATCAGGGACTTGATAAACGGTGTTATTCGTATCCAAGATCTTGACGTGCAGACGATCCTCAGTTTGATACTCAACCTCAAGCTTCAGCTCGGGGAGATCAACACCAAAGACGTCGCAGGCCTGTCCCGCAAGAGACAAGTCAGCGTAGAAACCAGATTTGGTCTCTCGGTGGTTGGTAGCTTTGTAGCCGGGACATTTGGAGAGATCCTTCTCGAAAAGGTCTCTGCGGGGTTTGTCAAGGTCCTCAACGCCAGCCTTGCTCTGCGCGAGCGCAGTGCCAAAGGCGACGGCCGAAGTGAGCAGCGTCTTGAAGATCATGGTTGAGAAGAGAAGAGCTGGTTGCTGAGCGAGAAAAGGCATCAAGCCATGTTGCTGTGGTATATATACTGATTCGTTCTTGGCGCTGTGAGTCTCGTCATGATGCATATGGCCTTGCAGGGGAGCGGAGTCTCCGCAGCTCAGGAACAGAGCGAGGGAGACTCCGCAGAGTAAACCCGCTGTAACGGTCATCATTGCCGTCAAACCCTTGGAGAAAGAAGTCAAGCTTGAGCTAGGTTATGGCCGAGAAAAGAGCCGGGACCAGGTTTTTCGTTGCGTGATGCTGTGCAAGGATACTTTTGATCTTCGAGGGGATCCATTTTGCGGGGTTGGGTTTTCCCCAGCTTTTTTTTTTTTGACAACAGGTCAGTGGTGACAAAGTTATGATGGTAAAATTATTCGGCTGGGTGAGTTAACGGTCGAGCATGGGATTGGTCGAATGTCGGGCCGAACGTTATGCATAATTGAAGAAGTTCGTGAGAGCATTGTCGAATGGATTGGAGTGGGAGACGGAGCGTGGTTGCTTTGGGTAATGATCGTGGGTTTGTTTGATGAGCTTTAGAGGTGAGTGTGCCTGCGACGAGAAGTGAGATGTACTCTTCTTCAATGATGATTCGAGATTAACGCGACATGCCATATGCCGGGTGATAGTCTGTTAGTGAGATATCCTTGTTATCCGAGGGTACCTCAGCTATTGCATCACCACTCCCTCTTGTTCCCATTCATTGGGCCTACTTCGGTCTGTGACTCGGTGGCACTCGAATTAGCTGCTGGAGACCATGTTCTTTTAGTGCTAAACCCCAGGACCAAGCCATGATTCCCATGGGGAAGTTGAATAGCGCATGGGGAAATTCCCGACAATCCTTGCATGCCCAAAATCACCAGCAACACTTCCCCCCATTCTACAGAGACAGTTTGGCGGGCTATTTTGTCACTGCCGCCCGCCAAGTCGTAGCCATCTCGGTCAATTATGTCAATCATGACAAACCCTGCAGTTTATCTGATGATCGGAATAGCACGACTGTGGATAGCTTCACGGCGGAACTTTTGCCCTTGCTCCTGTCGCTAGCAAAATTGAGTAATAATGGTATGACTACGTACGTCCGCACCGAAGTACAGCTTGTGAGAGGGACAAGGCGATTGGAAGCCTCGGCTACGGAATCACCGGATAGAGGCGGGCTTGAGGTGCAGGGTAAGGGAGAACTTTTTGGAATGTCGGTCTTGTTCTCTTGTTGGGTCATTTACATTGGAATATACTTATTCTTTATAATTTGATGGCAATTGTCGTTATAAGATGTCTGTTTAATTAAACTCTGTGAACCAATGAGTCGGTGGCGGTTGAGTTCGACCCTGAATCAAGCTTACTCTCTTCGTGCGACGGCCCGGCACGTGAGTGACCTCATTTGCAGAACAATAGGACTTCTCATTCTCAAATATTTGTAAAAGATTTTTCAAAATCGTGAACGAAAGACTCTCAGGTGAAGTCTTCTTAAATAATGGCAGTTTGATAAGGCTATTTATTGCTGGATTATGTACTCTCGAGCGCGTTATTCACCGCTGACAATTGCTTCATCTCGTGCTTCATATTACAAGTCCCGGAGTAAACTAATTCCGACATTACATTACACCTTCACATCGCTCATGGATTGTGTTTCCAGGCATCAGCGTTTTGGAAATTAAGATACGCTATCAATCTCGTGAGGTCGCAGGCAGCAATGAAACCCAACAATCCATCGTGTCGCACTGACCCACTTTGCTTACGCTCACTCACCGATTGTCAAACCTCAGCCATTTCAATGAAATGCCAAAAACAACAAAAGAAATGGAACAAGCAACCCAAAATACCATCACAAAATTTGAGGTAGTCGGGAATTCGGGCAGCTCGTATCCTTTGATCATCTTTTTCCACGGCTCAGGCGACTCCTGCGAGTCTTGGGCCGCGTTAGCAGAACTCCTCAGTCCTGCGTACCAGCTTCTGCTCTGGGATAGAGAGGATCCATACGTCAGAACAGAACCTCGCCAGCCCAACCCTGCTGATGCAGAAGAAGCTCTTGGACGCGACAGACAAGGAGGATGAGAGGTTGAAGAAAGCTCAGCTGCAACTCTCCAGGAATAATCGATATGTGCATATCCCGGATGTCAGTCACGATGTGATTATTGAGAAGCCGGAAGCTGTGAGGGAGGCTGTTTGTTGGGTCATGGAGCATTTGCAGACTGCCGAGGAAGAGGTGCGACAGGAAGAGATACCAGTGCCTGCGACGGAAGAAGGCGAGACTGTTGTCAAGAAGAGCTTTGGGGATAGGTTGAGAGGAGCGAAGAAGATGTCTTTGAGGGGAAGTCTGTTCAAATTGTTCAAGAAGTCTGATAGGTGAGAGATGATATGATGTTATTGCTGGCCAATAATTAGAGATCGAAGGGAAGTGTAGCTAGATACAGATTGTGTAGGGACGAAGCAAAGAGAGAAAGTAGATGAGCGAGAAATATGCCTTGATACCTTGCCTAGGGGAGGAAAGAAAACTCAGGTTTTTGACCCTAAGTGATAAAAATATTTAAGTAAAGCTAGCCTAAGCTTAGGTAACTCTTTGCTAAGTTTATTTTGATACCCTTTATCAAGGTTCGGTGATTTCTTGCCCCCTGGGCTTGCGATGCAAAACACGTAGGGAGACCACCCAGTGCCATCTCAGACCTTGATAAACCGGAACCCAGTTGCGTCGCTCTCAACAGCACCATCATTGATCAGTGCCCCGTCACTACCAACTCTCACATACTTCCCGTTACTAGCTGCTTTGATTGAATAAGCACCCTGACTCTCACCTAATTTCTGACGAATGGTGAACCGCTCCCAGGTATCAGCAATCGCGCGAGCTGCCGAGAGCGAATAGGTGCCAGACTGATCCGCCGTCACATACTGCTTGTTGCTAGTGAGCTGTAAGGTCCCAGCATTGGGTACATAGGCACTAGAGAAGACGCTCGCGCTATTGGATGAATTGCTTGATGCAGAGAGTTGGCCGCCGTTGAGTGCGCATACGATGTATTTGCCTGATGTGGCTTGGATCTTGTAGTCTCCGTAGGGGTTCTGTGGGAGGGAACCGCAGATAGGCTGGCCGTTTGGATTGGGGCGCGTGCTGATGAAGTAGAGTTCGTTCGTGTATGTGTTTCCGGAGCCTGTGAATAAGCCGTGTCAGTCGATCGAGTTAGAGTCATCGAATGTCATCTAAACGTACCCCAGTCGCTCAAGTTGGCGCTCCATGCCGCAGCCTCTTGCGGGTTGGCGTTGGAATAGGCGGCATATATGACCGATTTCCTGCATCGTTAGCTGGCTAAAACAAAATCAAGTATCGAAACACGCACCATGAGTCGGCGTATGAGGCATTTGCTAATTCCGGCATTGTGTAGGAGAAGACGTTGCTAACCCACTCAGTGTCGTACATGACCTGTTATTTCGATAAGCCACCACCATCAGACTCGGTCAAAGCACTCTTACCTCATTGACAGGCGTGACAGGTAGAATCTGAATCGCAGCAATCTGCACCTTCTCAGCGCCCCAGAATAGCCACGCCCCCGTCTGCCAGTCCATTACATTGCCGACGGTGATCAGATCCCTGAACTTGGACTCGGGATACGGGTTGGTGGGTTCATCTTTGCTAGCACTCGGGTATAAGTGCCAGTAAGTTTTAGCGGCTTGCTGTTCTATGGCGAGAAGGAGTCTAGCAAAGTTGGCGTGCTTTTGATCAAGCGCTACGGTGGCCCAGAGCATGGCGCCGTAGTAACCGTTGACGGCCTCCCCGACGGATTCTTGATCGCGGCTACCAGCTCCGTTGGCGATGCCGGATGCCCATGAGTGACCGGCGAACCAATCTAGACAGCGTGTAATAGGGAAGAAGGGGTCGTCCGACGAAGGATTGATGATGTCTCTGTTGGGCATTGGTCAGCACCAGTCTTGATGGGATCCCCGGTTGAGCCAAGTGGACTTACCGGGCAAAAAAGGTCACATATTCTCTGTGCTGAGCTAACCAGTCCGAATCGTACTTGGCGATCACTGCAGCGATGTGAAGGAAGTAACCGTAGTGAAAGTGATGATCGTTGAAGTACCCGTTACCAAAATCCACCCAGGCATTTGTGGCGCCTTCTTTGTTAATAACACCGCCCCAAGTCGTCTCATAAGCAGGGAGAGCCTTGTTGGTGGCGCTAAACCAGTTGTCGAAAGAGGCTTTGAGGTATTTGATAACTGGGTCGATGAGATCCTTGCTTCCAACATGGTCACTGTATACAAGTCAGTCCAAATTTAGCAAGGACGTGATCGCCGAGCTACGTACGCGATCAGTGCTAGACGGGACTTAGCAGCGAGTGTTCCGCCCCAGTAGTAGAACTCGTTTGGCGCAGGGGCCTTGGAGGGATCAAGTTGGTTGACTTCGTACTTGAGACCGTTTACAACTGATTCCTTACAGGAAGGGTCCACGTCGCGTGGGGCGTTCCAAGTTACCGAAGTCAACTTGTATGTCAATCTCCAAGTATTTCCGAGCGTTGGATACATCCATCCCTAAGAAGATCAGCCATTGTGGAAAGTTACATGGCCTGAGAACTGCTTACCTTCAAGGTCAAATAGTTCAATGAAGACGTGTCAGGAGACTTGGGGCTTTGTAGTACTTTGCGGTGATGCGGCCAGGTGAGCATTAGCAAATCACCGGTACCCTTTGTCTTCCACTTGAATGTCACTGTGCCTGAATCGCCACTAATAGAATAGTCTTGAGACAGAGAGATAGGGTACACCTTTGAATGGACATCCAGGAGTTTCTGATGGTTGGGATCCCTGAGCATCACCATTCGCAAGACACCGGAGAACTTGCCATCTGCAGAAAGGGTTCCTTTGTTATTGTTCTCGGCGTTGGCGGTAAGCTTGATGGATCTGTCCGAATATATTAGGTACGTGGTGCCCTTGGTGTCGATGACGATAAACTTGGTGCCTCGATGTCTCACTAAAGGTTTATTCGTCTCAGTCAGTATACGTTTAAATTGTTTCTCTGCATTTGAGTCACGTACCGGTATTCCCGCCGCTCAGAGCTTTACCGTTGAGCGACTTGATGCCCCCGTTCAACGTTGTCAGCAGTGGAGTTGCAGACTTGTATTGGAAGGTCATGTATGGCGACCCTGGTACAAGATATGCCTTCATAGATGAATTGTCCTGGAAGTACTGAATTGTGACAGTCTGAGTGTCGAAAGCCGTTGCTTTGTGACCATCGAAGTCACCGCTATGTTCACTGAACGAAGCCCGCCAGTCTAGCTGAGTCGGCACCTTGACGGAAGTCCCGTCAAATTGGCGGTCTTGGCCAATACCAAAACAAATACCGTATCCATCTAGCGACGATTCGTATGGAAATGGACCCGCTGCCGTGCCCTTCCCGGGCGGCGCAGCATATGGAGCCCACCAGCCATTGGTTGGATACTTGCTTGGGTCAGCATACCAGTGTTAGTCGCGAAGCATAGATAGATAGACTCACTGGCCCTTTAAGATCTTTGAAGAAAGAACTTAGAGGGGGAGCATCGGTTTGAACAGTCCCTCCTGTCAAGATGTTGGGGTTACTGGTGCCAATAGGACCAAGTGAAGCACGATTGGCCTGCTTGACGGTCCCAGCCAGTGACTGGGATACTAGCAGCAAAAGAGGCAGTAAATCTTTCATCTGATTGTGAATTATATGATGCGAGACAATGCTTTGTTGAGCTTCCTTGTTCTATTTCTTCATTCTCCTGACACAAGCACTTTATATAATTGTTTGCTAGACACATTCTTCTGCCTCTCCACAGTGGGTTACAGGAGTCTTGATTCAGGGTGAGACATCTTCCCTCACTCCATACGATCCGTTATCGGCCCTACTGCAAGGTTATAGCATTCCTCAGCAGAGCTGGGTAGTGAATATGTCCTGACTTCAAGACATGACCATGCCAAATGAGACAGCCGGATGTAACCCTGATACTCTCACAACAGGGCCATGAGTAATTGAGTTGATATAGAGAAATGGAAGGAATGAGAATCGCAACCGAATACAACATTGTTATCATTGACTATCTAGTTTCTGTGGCTATCCGGATAAAGGTGCCGGAGGATGAAGTTTAAGGTTTGATTTAAGGGACATCACCGCTCAACCTGCTGACGAACCTCGAGATGTGCAGGTCTAATTCATTCGGTATAACTCCAACACCATGAGCTCGCCCTCTAGGGGCAAGAAAACAGGAGACCTAGCTTTAGGGTAACAAAATAAACTCTATAAAAGGTATCCTAAACTCAACCTAAATTTATACTAAGTCACCTAAGTCTTTTTATCAGTTAGGTTCAAGGCCCCAAGTTTTATTTCCTCCCCTAGCTCGCCAACGCTGAGTAGTCGGGCCGCTGACTCGCAAAACACAGCAACATTTCGCTCCATTCGGTCATTTCCTAAGTTTCATCTAATAAGAAGCTGGGGATGCAGCCTGGCTCGTGTGGGGTCCCCGCAAATGCCTGCCAACCATGGAGGCCGGAGCGTATATCGCGGGGAATTACTGCTTTATTGTAACTGCGAGGTCACAGATCATATGTCACTACCATAAATTTAACAGATTGGAGAAACGGAAGACTCAGGGGTCTATGCAGATGAACGAAAGTGGCAGGCCTCTTATCCTCCGGCACGGACGAGCGCTTACTCTGAATCAATGCGTTCCTTTTTTGACATCCTAAAAGCAAATTTGGTCACCCCAGTTCAGATCTCTTATATACATGTCTTCAATATCACTGATCAAAAGAATTGTAGTGCGTATACATTTCTTTACCTTCGCTTCTTTCATCCCATGCGAACGGTTCAAGCGTCGAGATCAGTTCACAGCTCCAGCTATAGCTCGTGTGTGAGACGCGTGATGTGAGCCATCAGAAAGTTTGTCGACTGCAATACAATGGTCGGCCCTACTATGACATACCCGGCTATGCTGAGGAAGGGTTGCCATGTCATGGATACAAAGATGAGTGATGCTTTAGTGTAGATTACTTGCTACCCGTCGTGATCAGATTAGCAAGCTAGATGTAATGCTGGAAAGCCTTGAGAGTTGCACACGATGGGTTAGCTCAATCAAGTTCTGAATGACATGTGTTAAGTTGGAAATCAAGCCTCAAAGACGATATATTCGGGATAGGTTCCGGTTCGCTCACTTCATGGAAATGAAAGACCTTTCTGTGGCGCTGTTTATCGACATCCTGATGGGGAAGTTCCAAGGACATATACCGTGCTGCTAGGAGACCCCGAATAAAATTGAGAAATAAAAATAATTAATATAAGAATATCTGAATGAACTGCCTCTTAGAAACGTGGTATAAAGTGTCGGGGCTTACAACATCGGCGCGTGCTAACAATCGGCTTTGCGGATGACTTTTCACACAGAAATCCGATGACGCGTGGCTCGGGCTTACCCTCAATCAGCGCAACGCATCCTCCCACTCCACCCGATCCATGTAAGATCCTATAAACAAGCTTAAAAGGTTGTACAATGGCTTCAACAGATGGCTTCTCATTGGGTAATATGATCATCATCCCGATGATCTACATCATGAGGCTGTGATAAACTGGATCTGCAGCCACTTTCGTTACGGTGAAGATGATCAATGCTGCGTTACCGGAAGCCAAGGTCCGCTTTGCCTGTAAATCTTTATGCTGGATGATCAGGATTACCAATTAACATACATGTTAGGCAATGTGAGTATAAATACATGAGGATCCTGAAGCTTGGAGACTTCTGCCAGCTAGAGGACTATAGCCTTGATAATACAGCACTATGAGACTTACACCTTTGAGCATTCTTGCTGGTTTGGCAACTGCGCTTCCAACCAATCACCCAGATCAGTATGAGTACATCATCATCGGATCAGGGCCCGGCGGAGGGACTCTGGCGTGAGCTTTTGCTTTCTGATACAAAACGTTGCTGACAATCCCCCTAGAGCGAATCTCGCCCGAGCTGGCCACTCAGTCTTCTTGATTGAGGCTGGTGGTGACCAAGGCAACGCGCCTTTACAGCGGATCCCTGCTATGTAAGCTTAGAAAGGCTTCCTGATAGCACAATTACTCACAACTGCTAGGGCAGATCAAGTCGCCGAGCATCCCAGCATGTCATGGTCCTTCTACGTAAACCACTACCAAAACGAGACTCAAGCACGAAGAGATTCCAAATATGCATACAGACTGTCCAACGGCACTTTGTGGTCTGGCCTCGGTCCTCCCGAGGGTGCCGAGCCGTAAGGTATTCCCTTGCCTTTTGACTGGAGATACTTTCTAACTTGATAGACTCGGCATATTATATCCTCGAGGCGCGACGCTTGGTGGTTCTGCTCAGCTGAATGCTATGAACTTTGCGCTTCCACCTGATAACGATTGGGATGCTATCGCTGAACTAACTGGTGACGAGTCCTGGAGGTCCGACAAGATGAGGGAGCTGTTCATCGATATTGAGAACTGCACTTATGCTCCAGAGGGCACTGCTGGTCACGGCTTTGACGGGTTCATCCAGGTACGTACTTAGTTGTAGGGACTATGACTTACTAACAAGCCCTGCAGAGCAACCGCAACAACATCTCCTACATCACTGATCGTCCTGGCGTCGTACAATCTCTGAAGCGTGCATTTGAGCAAACTGAGGGCATTCAAGTCAGAGATGCGGCTGGAGTTGGCAGGCTCATGCAACGAGACATTAACAGATTGGACAAAGATCGATATTCTCCTGGCATATACCAAATCCCTCTCCATGTAGACAGCCTTCGACAGCGCAATGGCGCATGGCGATATCTACATGAGACAATGACGTCTAGAACAGCAAATGGCTCTGTTCGATATCCTTTGACTGTCAGTACTCATTCTCTGGCTACCCGCGTGCTGTTCAAAGACGGTCGGAATGGTAAGCCCCAGGCGTATGGAGTCGAGTATCTTAAGGGTGAAGGGCTGTACTCTGCTGATAAACGCTACGACGAGTCGGAGTCTGGTCGACTGATCAACGTGACTGCATCAAGAGAAGTCATCGTCGCGGGTGGTGCTTTCAACACGCCCCAGATCCTGAAACTGAGTGGTATTGGTCCTCGGGAAGAGCTAGAGAGTCTTGAAATTCCTGTCATCGTGGATCTTCCCGCAGTGGTAAGTCTTTTACATGAGAGCTCCGGATTACAACTAACAAGGACAGGGCAAATATCTACAAGACAACTACGAAGGTGGCGTGACCGTTGAAGCGTCTGTACCGTGGGAGAACAATCCGTTTGCGAACTGTCCCTTCACACTCCAAGCCAACGATACATGCTATCAAGAGTGGAACCAATCTCATACCGGTGCTTACGGTGAAGGTGCAGCTCCAATCTCACTGCTCTACAGATCCAGCGTTAGCGAAACAAACGACATAGATCTGTACCTCTTCGGAGCAGCTGGCACAGTATTTCGCGGATATTTCCCAGGGTACTCTACTTGGCAAGCCCCTCCAACATCCTGGTTTTGGTCCATCGTCAAAATGCAGCCAGGGAATCAGGCCGGAACAATCACCCTCCGATCGAAAGACCCTCGGCAAGCACCAGAGATCAACTTCAACTACTTCGCTGAGAAGGGAGATCGTGATCTTCAGGCTATACAGGAAGGTGTTGAACATACCATGCGTATCTTCAACGCTACTGGTGAACCATATGCTCCATTCAAGGTAGTTGAGCCTCGACCTGGCGTGAGTATTCGACAGGGTATCATGGATGATGCGTTTAGTCATCATGCAACCTCTTCTTGTCGTATGGGACCAGCGGGGGATAAGAACTACTGTGTTGACTCAGAGTTCAAGGTCAATGGCGTGGATGGTCTTCGGGTAGTGGATGCTTCGATCTTCCCACGTACGCCGGGAGGATTCCCCGCTGCCCCGACGTTTATGATAAGTCAAAAAGCGTTTGGAGTGATCATGGGAAGCATAGAAGGATAGTTTGAGAGTGTGTGATTGAACTGAGAGTTCCTAGAACATATGCACTTTGAGATACGCATCTTTGGATTGATTAAGTGCTCTGTGAGAGGACAACTCTATTGTGTACTATGGAGCTCATGGTCATGTTCTACCCATAGTGCAGCTATCACTCATCCGATTAATATTTCTTGAATAGCTTCTGGTACTTTGAAAGTGTCTTCTTGTCTCCCTTCCAAACACTCTTGGCATCATCCACCGCATCGATGTGCTCGCCAATGTAGGTAGCGACCATGCCATTTCCAAGAGCTGACTTATCAATAAAGACATGCTCATCCGGTTCAACGATGTTAACATAGTAAGGGTGAGAGAGCATATCAATCAAGACATCAGATGACTCATAAAGAAACATGGCAATCCCATCAAAGTCTACCAGCTGATTGGATACTGGCTCAGTGGCGCCCGCATCAGTAGGTACGATCTTTCCAGCGACTCGAACCTAAAAGAAAGAAACAAGGTGTCAGTACGGTCAAGTTTGATAGGAAATATGAACCAGAGCGTGTTGATGACTTACCTGTTGGTAACGAGCGATACCGAAGTGCGTTGCCAAAGGGATCACTTTAGGTGCGTGCTGCGTATCCCAGTACTGCCAGAACTCGTCGAGTGTCATATTGGGGTTACGCTTGACGTAGGTAGCCATCTGGAGCAGGCCAGTGTTTGAATGGGGGCCTTTAGGTGATGCATACGCATTGCCGGCAAAGGCGGTGGCGATAAGCAAAAGAGAAGCGAGTTGGTTCATTTTGGGTATGATGACTGAGTGAGAGGATCAAACTGAAGGATACTGCCACGAGACACTTCTACGGGTATTGGGGATACTTATTGACGAGAGAAACAACAGTGACGAGTCATGAGAATGTGATAACAGAGTCGGGCTGCATTAGATCTACCTGGACCTTGGCATCTTGTGTCAGATTCCTACGACCAACAAGATCTGGAAGCAGATATCGACATAGTCATCAGCCAGGATGCTAGCTGAAGCTCACCCCTGCAGAATCCAGAATCTCCAGCCCCTGCACAGACTTCTATTGATCTTCCGAAGCGTCAAAGATGCCGCTTACAACTGGTTGAGTTAGCCCAAGACCCAGCCGCAATGATCCAATCCGCTGAAGACTTCTCTTCCGCGTTCCTACATCCAACAGTCAGTCAATAGAGATCAATCATAACGGAATGAACGAACCGTAAACTCTACGAGATCCCTCAGTTGGTCAAACGGATCTGGCCCGATCCCCTTGCCAAGAGATGGCTGACACGATCCACCAATGGGAGAGGCCATAGACTCCTATTGACACCCATTTTGGGACATATCACCTGGACAAACACTTGAGACATGAGTGATAAGGCTTGCACTAGATCAATTGTTACCAACGATCTTGACGATCTCCGACAGTAGTAGTCGGATGTTTCTGGATGTAGCCCCGAGTCCCTCAGCGATGCGTCTCCCAGCTACAGCTTGGAACTCAAGGTGACGGCACAATGACCAAGGCTCGTTGGCTCTACAGCCCTCGCCAGTTGAGACTCAAGGGGATGCAATAAAACTTAGGACCTCTAAGGTAGGTGATAAAAAGCTTTAGGTAAACTTAGGTAAGTTTAGTAAAGTTTTAGAGGATATTAGACTAAGTATTTTTAGTACCTCAGTTTAATGTCAGAAGTCTTCTTACACCCCGAGGATTGTTTGCTCACAGTGGAGTTTCCCACCCACTAGCTCAGCAAACTCCCAAGGTGAGGATTTCGGACTTTATCTGAATAGCAATGAACCAACACGAAACGCACTGATCAAATCAACCATCCCTACATATAACACCGAGACAATTCTATTATGTAGAAATGAATGCATCATATCTGACATGTCTTCTTATCCAGTTACCAACGGTGTGACCACGTTTCTGCCGCCGCCGGAAGGATACGTCGTCGACTTTGACAATCCTCAACAGAAAGATGCACTGAAGCATTTTCTCATCTTTGGCATCCTCGGATCTCTAGCTATTTTATGCCTGTTGCAGAGATTATATGTCAAGTATTACATAACGCGCGGTTTGAAGATTGACGATGGTATGTGATAGCTCGGATTGAGAGTGCTGCAGCTGACCTGGTGGCTTAGTCTTAATCACACTGGCATGGGTATGACATCAAGTGAGAAAGCGGAAATATGCGAGGCTGACATTGTTACCTGAAGATCTTCTCTATTGTTATGCAGTCCGCTCAAATTTGTGAGTACACTCCATCGTTGGCTTGGGCCTCTGCTAATATCTCAAGGGTCAATATCGATCGGAGGCCTATGTCACCATGCATGGGAAATGCCCATTGACGTCTTCGAAAAGCATATGCTGGTATGGTCTCCCTCTCGATACCGTGGTATTCCTCTGACGCCTTATAGAGCTCTTACATCGCCGCCCCAGCCTTCATCATCTGCAACGGCCTCACGAAAAGCTCACTCCTGACTTTCTACCTCCAAGTCTCGCCGCAGATATGGTTCAGAAGAGCCATCTTTGCGACCATCGCCTTTGTTGTTCTATACACCATCATCATCGCCAGCCTGCTACTCTTCGGATGTCAACCGAGAGAGACAGCATGGGACCCGTACTTGTTCGCTAGTGGAAAGTGCATTGACTATGCTGTCATGTACATCATCATCGCCGTCGCCAATATCATCTCTGACATCGTTCTCTTCGCCATTCCTATGCCGATGATTGTTCGGTTGAAGATGCCGTTGGGACAGAAGATTGGCTTGGGTATCATGCTCGGCATTGCTACCATGTAAGTTCACCTCAACACAAAACATCGGCGACTAACAGTAGTAGAACTGTCACGACGTCTATAATCCGCATGATCTATCTACCCTCCCTCCTAGGAGCATTAGACATTCCATGGATCGCAGCCCCAGCAAACGTCTGGTCCTTCGTGGAAGTCAACCTCTTCATTATATGCGGCTGTATGCCGACATTTCGCAAGTTCTTCAAACGCTTTGCACCGAAATGGATGGGCTCTTCAAGCGACTCAGGCAGCTCCGAGCCACCTTCAAATGATTCGCTGCACAAAGTACAAAGGAAAAAGCACACAGGGTACACGCAGTTCGATACATGCGGTTCTTTGGAGCTCGCGACTTACCCTGATACCGTGAGTCGAACGACGCAAATTACGACAGGGAGTATTTACAGTGGAGTGATGGGAAACACGTTGGATAATGCAAGCGAGGAAGCAATATTGCAGCCAACTAAGATTGTGTGCACAAAGACATACAACGTCTCACATAGCGAATAAGAATAAATAACAATGAGTCCGATATCGTTATCTTAACAAGATTTTCACAAGCAAGCACTGCACAAGACATGCAGTGCTCCGACTTCGCAACGTTGCTGTGGTGTTGGTCGTGTTGCACAAACTCCCCAAAACAGTGAGCAAACACGTCGATCATTGACCGATCCCGATCGGCTACGTCAACGCAACTGTCAAAGCAAGGGCGCAATCTGAGCTTATATCCGTCCAAAAGCCAACCCTTCATCCTCAATCCTTCCGACTAACCGCAATTGTTTACTCTAATCTTGACTACTTGCTATCGAACAATTGATTGTAAAGATGTCGACTTCCTCGGAGACTGCGTATGCTATGGAGTCGTTGCAGGAACAGCGGTGCGGAACTGATAGTCCGCCTGATACAGAACGCCAGGAAAATGTTTCTCAGTCACCGACGGATTCACTCCCGCCTACAGACCGTGGAAAAGATGCGTATCTGGCTTTGATGTGCTGCACAATGGCACAGCTACCAATCTGGGGTATCCAACTTCCTCACCCATTCCACTTCATCACTAAAATATCCCAGGCTACTCCGTCTCCTTCGGCATCTTCCAAGAATACTACAGCCGTCCAGGAAGTCCCATCAGCACAGCGTCATCCGGAACAATCGCCACCATCGGAGCACTGCAACAGGGTGTTATGTATCTCATGATGCCGTTTGCCTTCCTCATCCTCACGCGGTATCCGCGCCTGCGACACCTTTGCGGACCGCTTGGTCTTGCAGTAACGGTTGCGAGTCTCACTGCGTCTGCGTTTGTGAACACTATCGCGGGGCTTATCGCTACACAGGGGGCGCTGTACTCTATTGGTTGTGGATTGTTGTTTTGTCCGATTTCGCATTATATGAATGAGTGGTTTGTTGAGAGGAAGGGGATGGCGTTGGGGGTTATGTGGGCTGGCAAGTCGGGAACAGGTAACTCCAAGTTATCCGCTGCAAGATCGTATACTGACGGAGTGAAGGTATTGCGATGCCGTTTGTCTTTGATGCTCTCCTACGCCGGATCGGTCTGAAAGCAACTCTCTTGGCCTGGGCGGGTGCATCAGCTGCCATGACACTCCCAACTCTCGTTTTCATCAAACCACGGACCCCACTGCACAATCAGGTCCAGGTTCAACCGCTATCGTTCCGCTTCCTCCACCATACATCTTTCTGGATGATGCAAGCCGGTGTAATCATACAATCGCTAGGATATCTCATGCCGAGCACGTATCTAGCCAGCTACGCATCAACGATCGGTCTACCCAGTATCACCGGTCCTATCTTGCTTGCTTTGTTCTCTGTAGCATCCGTCCCCGGCGGTATCGTGCACGGCATGCTAGGGGACAAATTCTCAGCAACAAAAGCCGTGACAATCGCATCAATCGGAAGTGCCCTGCCAATCTGGCTTCTATGGGGTTTGTCTCTCGACCTCGCAAACTTGGTAGTGTTTGTCATCGTCTACGGCTTCTTCGCCGGCGGTTTTAGTTCAACATGGTCCAACATGTCAACCGACATCCAAAAAGATGACTCCGCCGCTGATTCGGCTCTCATTTTCGGCATGCTCATGGGCGGACGCGGTATCGGCTTTGTCACCGCCGGACCACTAAGCGGCGCCTTGCTACAAGCAAAAGCACACCTGTCCAACGAAGCACTCGGTTACGCGACGCAATATGGACCCATGATCATATGTACAGGTGTCACTGCTGTGTTTGGTGCCTGGGCGCCTATGTGGAAGGGCATTCGGGTTGCTCTAGGAACATGTAAAGGTCGCTGAGGTTTCACGGACAATGTTTCATGCACGTTTGGAATGATGAGCTTGTGCGGGGCGATGAAGATAACTGGGTCAACTGCGTACCTCGGTCAATAGCAGATCAAATCACACTGATCGATAACGAGGTTCATCTTAATGAGGGGAAAACGTGGGCTTAGTCCGGACTTAGGCTCGGCTTTAGTGTAATCTTCATACCTTGATGTCATAAGCAATTCGGTAGATGGAACGGCAAAGAAGCAGTCATTATAAGCTATAAGCACTTAATAAGAACCCCGGTGACACCCAAGCGCAATAGGCAACTGGACAGAATGCGTGTGTGTGCCAAACTCCATTATCTCCTTTGCAGTAGGCGTCATTGAAGCTCGGAAGTGACTGTTCGCCGGCCTTTGCCCCGCTATCTTGAATTATTAATACTAACGCCCCAATTACAGACCTTGGCCTGTTGATAGTTCCAACCATTGAGTCCTCTGATTGGCTTGACAATGAGAACTGCTACGCTAAACTGTCGTCAGTTGTTTGCGTGGAGCCATCATCGTTGTATCAACCACTTCAATACCCCTCATTTCGCTTGGACCATCCAGAATGACATCAATTCCATGTATATAAGAAAACCGCCCCTCCTCTCACCGTCAAACCCCCATCTCCATCACTTCCACTCAACTCCAATCGCCAAAATGCCTGTTGAAACCGCCTACGACCCCAAGGACATGCTGTTCCGCCACCTGGGACCTACTGGTCTCAAGGTCAGTGTCTTCAGTCTCGGTGGCTGGTTGACATACGGCGGTACGCAAAAGGGCGATATCGTGAAGCAGATTCTTCAAAAGGCCTGGGATCACGGCGTGAACACTTTCGATACCGCTGAGGTCTACGCCAATGGTGAATCTGAGGTTGAGATGGGTCGTGCCCTCAAGGAGCTCGGCTGGCCTCGTGATGAGTAAATATGCCAAGCCCCCTAACCTCGATTTATACTGACTTGTTTAGGTACGTCCTCACCACAAAGGTCTTCTTCGGCACTGGCCGCAAGGAGCCCAACACTCGAGGTCTCAGCCGCAAGCACGTCGTCGAGGGTCTCAAGAGCTCTCTCAAGCGTCTTGAGCAGCCTTACGTTGATGTTGTCTTTGCTCACCGTCCCGACTACGCTACTCCCATGAAGGAGATTGTTGAGGGATTTACTCAGGTCATTCGCAACTTGAACCTTGCTTATTACTGGGGTACTTCTGAGTGGACCGCTGCTCAGATTACCGAGGCTACTCACATTGCTGAGCGCTACAACCTGATTGCTCCTGGTAAGTCCCTTGATAGCTGAGTTCATGACAGATACTGATAGTGGTACAGTTGTTGAGCAGCCTCAGTACAACGCTTTCCACCGTGAGCGCTTCGAGGTTGAGTACGCTCCCCTCTTCAACCAATTCGAGTACGGCACCACAATCTGGTCCCCTCTCGCCTCCGGTCTCTTGACTGGCAAGTACAACAACGGAATTCCCGAGGACTCACGCTTCGCCACCAACAAGGCCTTCTTCGAGAACACCGTCAACGAGCTTCAAACCGAAGCCGGCAAGGCCAAGATTGAAAAGGTCAAGAAGCTGTCCGAGGTCGCTGAGCGTCTCGGCGGAAACGTCGCTCAGCTCTCTCTTGCCTGGGCTCTCAAGAACCCTAACGTCAGCACTGTCATTCTCGGTGCGACAAAGGTTGAGCAGCTTGAGGATAACTTCAAGGCGCTCGAGATTTACAAGAAGATCGATGATAAGGTTTTGGAGGAGATTGAGAAGATTCTTGATAACAAGCCCAAGCCTGCTCCTACCTTTAACCGTGAGAGGTAAATAAAAGTTTTGGTATGGTCTAGATATGAATAATAGATCAATAATGACTGAATATGAGATTTGAGATTCGCGTGATGAGTGACGTGATTGATGAGACTGCTTATCTTGAGGGCCACATAACTCTTATCGGGTGTGACTGATTGGACAGGGCCAGCTTCACATCGTGCATCACGCGTGGGGTCATCGCGTCACCCTCACCTTGACCAACCATATCGCGAAAATGTTCGAACGACTACCCCATGAGCTTCTAAAGCTCATTATCAGTGAGGTAAGATGAACTCACTATTCTCATCTTACAGAGTCTCATAATTCGCCGTTGTAGATATCCATCAAAGACGTCAAGAGTCTATCTCAGACATCAAAACACTTCCATACTTCTACTCTGCCAACCCTCTGGACATCTGTCGTTATCCCAGCATGGAGTAAGAACGACATTTACGGAATCAATATCGACGGCTTCCCTCTCGACAGATTAGTCTTTACGAAATCTATCAGTCTACGGTTTGTAACTGAGAATAATGCACGAGCTTGTCCGCATGATCGAAGACTACAAACCTGTCAAGCAAAGGATGAGAAAATCGTCGATAAACTAGAACCTTTTGAGAAGTTGAAGGAAGTCATCCTCTCGCTACTCGAGAAGTTTGAGAAGGAACAGTTGACATCGTTCAGGTTCGTCAATTACCGACAGCAATCCACGAGGAAGGGCTGACAGAACCAAATCAAGCTGGGATCTAGGAACGTGTATACCGACTCCCATCCTAGGAAACAATGGTATTGTCGCCCGTCAGCAGTCTTCGCTTAGTACTTTGAATATCACGACCTATCCCTTTTGCCAACGCTATAACTCCCGCGAACGAAAGACTGACCTATCCGCTTTCCGTCATCTCCTCAACCTCAGTTGGAGAGGGCCAAGCTCAGAGAACCTCAGAGTATTTGCCACCGCACTCAAAAACAACAAACCGCACCTCGAAACCTTGGAACCCGACCTAGTGGACTGGCCACACCTGCGCAAGGAATTGGGTTATCGGAATGATAACGAGAGAGTGCGCAGAATGAGAGCAAGGGATTACATGAACAAAACGATTCTTGGCCTCGACATTCACTCGCCAAACGTCACGTTTCCCAACGTACATACTCTAGTCCTCAGTCATGTACCTCTGACCGCGACGCTTGTACAATCCATCAACTTTGAGGTTCTCAGATCGCTCACAATCCGGTCCTGTCCACAGTGGTACGATTTCGTACTAGCAATAACAAGGCAAAGAAGCCCAGTGATATTAAAGAAGCTCGAGCTCCAGGAATCTTGGCCCAAGAATGACACAGCAACCGACGAGACCGAAGACGGTGATCCAAGCGAGGTTCCACTAGAACATTTCTAAGGGCTGGAAGAGCTTCATCTTGACCAGACGGGCGACATGCTCTCAAAGTATACGTGGGAGAGTGTTTGCCATCACAGCTCTACGCTGAAGAGATTTGTCAATCATTCAAATTTCTATGCTGAGGAGTTGGAAGTGTGGACGGATTTGCCGGATATGATGATCAATGAGCGTGATAAAGAAAGGTGGTGGAATGATCCGACTTCGTCTCCTCTTTATAAACTGGATCTCGACTTTATTGGACTGTCATGTGAACCGATTCATCTGGTAAGCATTCATACCTTACTACCTTCATATACTGACTTTGAACTTTTAGCTCGATGTGTTGAATCCATTTTCCAAGAAGGATTATCTTAAAGTCGTTCATGTTCGTCAATCGCGCAAGAACATAGAGTACACGTGGTCATGGGGGATTATGGTGATAATCGACGATGAACCTGTTGATAATACTCCAGCGGTGGATGAAGGGGAGAATCCTAGTAATGAGTATCTAGAACCCATGTTCTGGGCATTTGTTGAGTGGGCTTTTTCCTACAAGGGTATCAAGTCTCTGGAGTACATCGTGTTTGGCGACTTCGGTCGTCCAGAAAAAACAAGCAGGGGAAATCTGCTCATTTGTCGGGAAGGTTATGGATCTGAAGAGTTTCACATCATTAGGGAGTCATGTCTAGCTGCCGAATGGGATTATGTCAAGAAGGAGTACGGCGATGCTTTGAGGTCATGTCCCTCTGACCCATTGTTCGAGGTTCCAAAGAGCCCTGCACATTAAACACCAGTAGCTCGATCTAAAGCAGATGCAACAAGATCCCCGTGGCAACATTCGAAATATTCCCAACCACATCCCAGAAATTCGTGTTACTTGTGTTCCTCGTCTGCTCCAACTCCCTAATCCTCGCCTCCATCCTCCTCTTCTCCACGCCCTGCGCCGCAACTTGCGCGGTATTCGCGTCCCTAATCTGCCTATTCAACCTCTCAACCTCCCCCCTCCACCTCCCCGC
>JAAOAT010000858.1:0-10649 GCA_013186855.1 Fusarium ramigenum | reverse complement strand
GGACAAGAGCTCCGGGGAGTTAGGTGTACCCTGGAAAGTAGGCACTTACCAACTTAAGGGCGTCGAGAGGCTTGATTAAGATGCCTATACCTTCCTTCCATAGGCAGAGCGAGGAGCTCTTCCTTGTCACCGTCTATTTGGTTTGCATCTGTGTGCTCCGATTTAGTGATTCCCCTTATTTAGACCCTTGCGACACGTAATGGGATCGAGATCTCTCTAGTCGTAGTGGATATCAAGGTTATGCGCTTACACGGTCACATACCTACACACCTGCCTAGGTAGACACTGACAGGACATGGAGTTTTTTATGGAAAAGTTGAAAATTTGATGTATGACATGATGACACTTTGAGCCCTTTCGAATCGATTCCTAATCCATGCAAATCAGGGTCCTTGTGAGTTTTGCAATCATGCATCACTGAAGTCCAAGTGCAGTCCGGCATGAGAGTGTTGATTATGATTATATGCAGCCATAAGTTGTTGAGATTTTATTACAGGTTTGGCGGCATACGCTGCACGATGTGATATAGATCGAGTATTTTCTTGGTTTCTAAACATTGGGTGCTACGATAGATACTGCTGAGCCCGTCCATTGGCATCCAATCCATTATCAAACTGACCCTGCCAAGTCTGCCATGTATCAATATGCACCTGCAGCAACATCCCATCATGGCATTACCAACCTCAGCCATGTGTAAGGTAGCCAGTCAGCCAGATAAATATTACCTATCATTTAAATGTTACCACTTCAACTCATCATCATTGCTTAAACCCTTCCCCTCATTTTCCCTCTTTCCCCTTATCTCTTGCATACATACATACCCTGTCCTGCATCAGAAACTTTTAAAATCCCCATTCACATGGCTGCCATGTTTTCTCAAAATGACGTCAATTCAGCCTCCAACTGGCTTACCCCTGTTTTCTGACAGCGCACGCCTGATGGCCGATGCAGATGCATCAGGATCCATGGGGCCTGGCCTGGCGCTCGGACGCCTCTGTCTTTCTTCTTCAAACGGCGCCAGGACCCATCCCCAGTCTTCGATCGTTCCCATGGGCCGGTACCTCTGCACCAACTTTGCGCAGCAACGGTACCTGCTGGCTCGATCTGTCATGCTCAATGACCTAGTCCGCTCATCGTGGAATCGTCTCAACGATCGAATATTCTCCCGAAGACTAGCCTCTTCAGTGGAGCCATTTCCAGAACAAGCCCAAGCCTAAGTTCACCTCACCTCCATTGCATACTACCTTAGTAACTATTCAGCACCTATCAATTCGGAATTTTTATCACGCGCTGCAACGCTGTAATTAATCGTTCAGGTTTTCAGAAGCCTGTCTCTCGATTCTCTACGTCATATATCAAAAGCCTCGAGCTTTCAACTGCATCTTTGTCGTACCAGAATCCAAAGTCCCACACCTCAGGGCAAGGGTTACCATCAACAACATCTCGCCCTGGGAGTTGTCCATGTCAACGATTCATGCCACGGCCTCAATATGCTTGGTCGGGTATAGTGCTCTTCTCCCTTCTCAATTACTCATTTCGTTGTTGCGGTAAAGTCTCAGGATGATATGCCTCAGTGTCATCTTGACCTTACTTGAATTCCTCGCGTCCAGTAATCAACAGTACCAACTGAAGGCTATTCTCATTCATTGGGCTTTCTAACTCATGATATCGCAAACCACGGCCCTTGCCATTCCTCTAAGCCTCAGATCTTCCCTCATCGCCCCTTGACAGAAACCCTGGCTTCACAACACAAGCGTGCCCTGTCGATCCTCTCCTAATGCCAATGCCATCCACACGTTCATCTTCTATCCGATCCCATCTAAGATCTAAATTCTATCCTCCCCTAACCCAGCAGAACCAACCCTCTTGCCATCCCAGATCGGCCATGCCACTTCGGTCCAGATCTTTTGATCGGCGTCCAGGGCCGAGCTAAACTCTCTAGTTACAGCGCATCTTTTCCGTCCCGTGATGCGGATCTTAGCACGTAGAAACAACCGAGCAAGGGAATACCCGCCCCGACTATTCCAAAGATTTGGTACCGAATCTTTACAGTCCAGCTAAGTGCAGCGATTCGATCGCTTGGTACCAATCACCAGCCTGGACTCGGGTTCCGCTACTAATTCGTCTAGCCAGCATCATCGTCTCCCACGATTCCTTTTCAGGGTACCACCGTTTGCCTGAACCTACATTTGACATAGTTATATGTACATGTGCTGTATCCTTCTACATGGCTATACAGTAGGTGCAGTGCTATTGCGTTTGGTCAGGGAATGAGCATGGTTTTCTTTGACTAGGTAGTGTTCGCATTGGATATGCAACCGGGCAAGGTTGAGAGATCATCTGAGATGTCTTGCCTACCTGCTAACTAAGGTACTAGGTATGTAAGTCATCCACCAGAACTTCCCCTTCCAAGCCCCTTCCTCTATCTCGTCGAATTCTGCGGTACTACCCCATAAATTCCTCGTATCGATTTCTCAGTCTCTCTAGAACCCCACAGGGACATGGGTCAAGGCGCTTTGTATACTTCCAGTATGTGCGGTGCGGCGAATCATTGCCTAGAAATATAGCGTCGATTTTGAGTCTTATGTAGGCCTCCTCATCGATCTGCGTTACCGATATAGACTTCCTTAATCGGGTCCAACAACATATTGGGAAAACCAACACGCATAATAACAACACAAGTCTATAGAGGATGCAAGCACATCAAAGTCAAGAATTAGAGGAGTAATATATGCCATGCACGTTTCATTATCAAGGGGAGTGCCTATCCATTATCCACTCTTGTCATGGTCTCGCAGGTTGAATTCATTCTTCACCGCCAATCATATGTCACCAGTCTGCCCAATTCCTTCTCTTGTCTCTCGTTCCGTCCTGAGTGTCTTACCCCACGTCTCTCTGTGAATCTATCCACATAGCCTTGTCTGCTTCTATCATAAACTAGTTCTGCGCGATCTAATCATGGACGACAAGAGGCTCTGCGTTCCAGATGCTCTCAGCATACTCGTCAATGCAGCGGTCGCTGCTGAAAAATCCCATGCGAGAAACAGAGGTAATTGACTTCTTGATCCATTCCTCCTGGTTTTGATACGCCTCATCCACCAGCTTGTGAGTCTCGTTGTAGCTGTGGAAGTCGTCAGACACCAAGTAGTAGTCACCGTGATCACGGACAGCCGCGACCAGGGCGCTAAAGTCATGGACCGAGCCAAAGGTGCCCTTCTCAATCTCGGTAAACACTTTCTGCAAGTCGGGGTCAATTTCATGAGAGCCGTACTGGTGACTGTGTCGAAGATCTTCGACATCTTCAGCGAGATTGCCAAACAAGAAGATGTTGTTCTCGCCAATCTCGCGAGTAATTTCGATCTATTCTTGATCAGCTGTGGAATCAAATGCATTTTTCATTTACTTACATTTGCACCATCGCAAGTGCCGATGATGAGACCACCATTCAGAACAAATTTCATGTTGCTGGTACCAGATGCCCTGTGACACATGTTAGCTAAGGTACCAATTCTTTGCTGTTTATTGACTTACTCGGTGCCTGCAGTAGAAATGTGCTCGCTAAGGTCCGATGCAGGGGTGATAATCTCAGCTTTGCTGACGTTGTAGTCAGGCAAGAAGATGACCTTGAGGAGATCTCCAATGTCCTCATCATTATTCACCACAGAGCCAACAGCGTTGACCAGATGAATTATCTGCTTCGCCATCCAGTAGCCGGGGGCGGCCTTGCCTCCAAAGATGGAGACACGTGGAACGACCTTCTTACGCTCCTCAGGGGACAGTGACTTGAGGTGGAGATATCTATGAATGACGCCGAAGATATTGAGCTGCTGTCGCTTGTACTCGTGGATTCTCTTGACTTGGACATCAAACAATGCCGCAGGGTTCACAGTGACACCCACGGCCGACTTAATGAGCTTAGCGAGTCGGACTTTGTTGGCATACTTGATCTCGGACCATTCCTTACGGAATTCCTTGTCATCAGCATACTTCTCGAGCTGATTCAGAGTGGTGAGGTCTTTGAGGAAGCCATTACCCCCAACCTTAGAAGCAATGAGCTCCGAAAGGCGAGGGTTGGCCTGGTGGAGCCAGCGGCGAGGGGTGATGCCGTTGGTCACGTTGGTAAACTTGTCAGGGCCGTAGATCTCGACAAAATCCTTGAAGATAGTGGTTTTGATGAGATCCGAGTGCAATTCAGCAACACCGTTGACTTTGTGTGATCCAACAATAGCCAGGTACGCCATGCGTACCATCTTTGTTTGAGATTCCTCGATGATGGACACTCTTCTCAAGATATCTCGGTCATTGGGGAATGCCTTCTCGACCTTCTGGAGGAAGAACAGATTGATATCGTAAATAATCTGCAAGTGTCGAGGTAGAAGGTGCTGAATCAGACCAACAGGCCATTTCTCCAGGGCTTCGGGCAGCACAGTATGATTGGTGTAGCCAAACTGGTAACAATTAGATTAGATGATGAAGGTACAAGGAGGTGGGTCAACTCACGGTGTTCACGACAATTTCCCATGCCAGGTCCCATTCAAGGTGCTCAATGTCAATGAGAATTCGCTGCAACTCCACGATGGCCAATGTAGGGTGGGTATCGTTGAGCTGGATAGCCACCTGATCGGGAAACTCCTTCCAAGGGCGGTTAGACTTTTTGAAACGGCGAACGATATCGTACAACGAGGCAGCAACCCAAAAGTACTGCTGCTTCAGCCGAAGTTCTTTTCCACGCTCCAAATTGTCGTTGGGGTACAGAACAGCGCTGATGGTCTCAGCTCGTTGTTGATCGGCAACTGAACTCTCGTAATCACCATTGTTGAACTTCTGGAAGTCGAACTCTCCTCCAGAAGCTTTGCTGGACCACAGTCTCAAATTGTTTGTTGTGGGTGTGTCGTAACCGGGGATGGGAACATCGTAGGCAACGGCCTGAACGAGCTCACCACCCTCCCAAATAGCAACGGACTTGCCATTCTCATCAGTAGTCTTTCTAACATTTCCAAAGAATTGAATCTGTATTGATATTAGCTGTGCTTGACTTTCAATCAAGTTTTCAATGGCTTACATCAACAGTCACGTCGTGTCGTGGGAACTCCCAGGGGTTGAAGTCAAGCCAGTAATCAGGCACCTCGACTTGGTAACCGTCGACAATTTCCTGCTTGAAAATGCCATATCGATATCGGAGACCGTAACCCCAAGCGGGGTAGTTGAGGGAGGCCAGACTGTCGAGGAAACAGGCAGCGAGTCGGCCAAGGCCGCCGTTACCCAGCGCAGCATCATTCTCTTGTGTGATGATGTCCTCGATTCGGAAGCCGAGCTCAGCAAGACCAGCTAACAGCTCAAGTTAGCAGAGTATCAATGAAAACAAAACTGAATCCACCTACCCTTGGCAGTATCCTTCTGACCCACGTTGAGCATAGCATTGTCAAGAGCACGGCCCATCAAGAACTCGAGACTGAAGTAGTACACGCGCTTGGAGTCGCGATAAGTCTGTCTCTGTTGAGTTCTGTTCCAATCTAGGATCAGACGATCACGGAAAGCCAGACTGGTAGCAGAGTAGGCAGCATGTTCATCGCAGTTGAAGACAGAGCGAGCAAGAGTGGTCTCGACGTGGCGCACAACCTCTTTCTCGAAGTCGTCTTTGCCAGTAAAGCCACTAGACTGGTTGCGCTTCCATGCTTCACGCTGAGGTTCGGGAATCGAGGCTGTTGGCAGTGTAAGTCAACGTTCGCAAGCAGATCGTTTACAGTAGTTCGATAGGGGAAATGCATTGAGCAAAGAATCTTAACGTTCCAGAAATAGCTCAGAGAAACCCAATTCAATTCGGAACGAACTGCAGATTGAATACATAGACAACATACCTTCAAAGCTCTTGATCTCACTGGGACCGAAACCAGTGGCAGTTCGTGTGTGTTTTGGGCGGGAGATGCCTGCGGGGCCGACTGCACCCTGAATGTCTACAATCGGGGCGGAGGTGGAGGGGCGCCTCTCACGGGTGGGCAAACGCTGCTGTTCAGACGCCATCGCTTCTATCCACAGGCTTGTTAGTCGAGTGGTGAAAGCTGGGAAGGAAATTGAGGGACGAGAGAAGAGAGATAAGGTCTTTCAGTGCCGGGGCATAACAGTTAAATACTCAACCACTATTGATAGACCCCTTGTCCTTTTGTGAAGCGAGAATCAGATCAGATCACCTACATCAACAACAAGGTTTACTGATGCCACTTAACGAGTTCTCAACGTTAGATAACACAACTGGCTAACGACGCGAGGTGTGCCACAGCTTTGGGTGGGGAGCGGGGTTGAAGGTGCAAGGTAAAGCTGCAGTAGTTTCTTGCGTGCCCTGCTTTTATCGTAGCGGCTCAGAATCCCAATAAGTGCAAGGATCTGATCTTGGTAGGCAAGGTAAAAGTATATGCGAACGGAGGTGGTTATGTCGAATCTGAGCTGTTGAATCCCTCTATAGAGTTTGTTGTGGATTGAGAACTTGTGCGTGTTCAGTTGTCCAGAGCCGCCGTCTGCTTAGTTGATGGGGATCCGGAGAAGGCGGGAGCTTGGGGAACAGGGGAGCTTGGTGGAGTGAGAAGAATGACAGGGATGAAACGAGTCGAGGTAAAGATGAGAGAGGGTAATATTTTTATGTCAATTGACGAACAGATGCTGTGAAGAGAAGATTCAGAGGTGTCAGTAGAGGATAGACTGTGAGAGAGGTTGGAAAAGAAAAGAGGGAGAGAGGGGAGAAAGTAGCTCAAGAGGTAAGGTATGAGCTGATGAGGGGAGCTGCAGGGAGCTTATAAGGTAGGTAAGGTAGGTAGTCAGTCTTTACGGAGTAGGTAAGAGCTTCCCGTCAAGACTCCTCCACAACCTCTTGACGGACGATGAGCTACCTTCTTGCCCACTTAGCGTGTGATCTTGTTTTGTCTTGCTTGTTGAATGTAGCATCACCTAGAGCTCCCACCTATACTGCGTTGCATCTCGTCTCTTTTGCTCCGCTTACCGGCCAATGCCGCCCTCCTGCTTGCTCTCCCGCAATGACTAGGCCTCTGGGAGCAAGAAAACTTGAGACCTTCAAAGAAGATGCCAAAATAAGTTCATCAACTAGTCTCCTAAGTTTAGGATAGTTTACCTAAGTCTTTTTTGCTATTTAGGATAAGGATCGTAAAGTTTTCTTTCCTCCTCCTGCTAGGTCACATACCATCACCAACTGGCGGCATGGTTCCCCTCCCCCGCAGCAACCGTTCTGTGACATGACGACATACGACGCACACCTACTCTTGTAGAGCATGCGATGCGATGCGATCCAACCAGACATACCTATCAAGAATAGTAGTAAAGCCAGCGAATCATCATAAGCTTGATATTCTCGTAGCACGACTAATACACAGCATGGACAGTCATGATATGCTACTGCTTGAGAGAGGTGCCTTCCATCATTCGAATGCCTCTATGAATATACCTACGTTCCTATGTACTACAAGTAGGTAACGCCTCAAGACATGTGAACCCCTGATGTCTTCGTTTGTCTATTGCCCCTCCAACCTCTCTAGGCCACCTAACCTGAGGCAGTCAAGCTTCCTGTAGAAAGAGCCCGATAAATGTCCTCCCCCCTCCCCCTCATGCCACCTCCTAGTACCTTTGCGAATGCAGACCGTATCTTGAACCCCATTCATTGTCAAGCAACTTATTTGCTGACAGTGCATACTCCAAGACAGTCCCACCCACACAGGTACGCAGACACAAGAATCAATGAAGCCTCGCTTCATCCCTTAGCGTGAGCTTTTCTCTCAACGGATTGCGGGGCCGTGACGTCCGGTGTGTTTGTTACGCAGCAGTAGCACCTTTTCAGTATGAACTCAGCTGTTTCGGTTCAGCGATATTCGGTCTCGACCTAAGCTAAGACCTCTTAAATATACAACCTTGTTCGTCACCACGCGGTGTCACCGAACCCAGCAGAGCTACATGTGACACGAAGGAGCTCGAATATCAGACTTCACGGGTAGCCAGCTTACCGTCTTGACAGACATACTGAGTGTTGCAGCTTACAGCCTTTCAGGGCAAAACATTGCGTTATAGAGGCGTCCGTAGACGCTCTCCAGAACCAGACCATTGATATAGGGTAGACGAGGGCTAGGCGTTGACAATAGAAGATGCCTGGTCTGACGAGAACCATTGTTTGTTCGAGGACTATATCCAGCACAGAATCTTTGGTGTATGTATCCGCCGCCTGCCACGAAGTCGGTAGCACCGAGATGGGTCCTGTCGAATGGCACGGCCTGAGAGCGTTGAGAAGGAGCTGCGTACCCTCGGGGAGTAAGAAAACAGCGAACCTTGATATACGGTGTCAAAATAAATTCATCAAAGATTATCCTAAGCTTAGGCTATATTACCTAAGCCTTTTTGTCATTTAGGATCAAGGGTACTGTGTTTTCTTTCCTCCCCTAGCGTACCTAGAGAACAAGCTCTAGTACCACATGGACGCACATAGTAACGCACGTGCTCGACCCCCCCGATGTTGAAATTGCTGATGAGAGCCCCAGGCTTGATGGTTATATAACCTGACTGAACCTCATAAAACCAAGTTTGATAGTTGAGAACTGCCCGTTGTTAGAACACAAGTACCCATGATGCTGAGCTTCAACGTTACCTCCTTAACCGGACACAAGTCATGATGGATAGGTATATACGTAGTAATTCATGAGTGTAGGCCCTGCCCACTAGTCTATTCTTAGTAGTTTGTCGGTCGCTCATAGGTCCAAGCTCCAATCCACATCCAGACCAGTCAGTACATGGCACGACACATAGCTCCGGGAACATCGTACCTAAGGTAGGTAACACTAAGGAACCAACAGGTATCAATTCGAAGTCAGAAGTATTATATCTACTGCTCCCTCCGCTACCTGGTTATAGTAGGTACTAATGCTTCTTGTCACAATATGACCTAGGCGATTTCCTGCGCCGTGGCTGTCCTGCCTATCGCCATGTACATTGATACTAAAGGTACCTTACCTATAAATTTCGTCTAGACATGACTCTTCAACGAGGAACAGGCACCTTGGGAGCCAACAAGATGGCCCTTCATCAAACTCCTTCTCACATAAATGCTTCCCTTCGTAGCTGCCGGGCAGAAATTGGATCGATAATCTCCGCTGGCAAGCTTAAGTGGTATATAGCGTCACCATGTTGTTTGACGATTGCTTCTACCTCCTCGTTTTCGATTCGGAGAGTTAAATCTGAGTCGACCTTCTCCCAGGATTCTACCACTCCATAATCCAGCTCAAAATGCCAAGTTCCGCGCCATGTCAGAGTAGCTTGCTTGCTTGGCCGGTCCCTCTTATATATAACCGCACACGCCTCTCCTCGCTTACTGTTCCAGAGTATGAATCGTTCAAGCTGCTTCATCTCTTGTGGAAACAAGCTCGCGTCGCTTAAGAAAGAGGCAATTCGCCCAGTTTGGGAGTCTCCTTGGAGGATGGACGCTGTGAGCGTCAGCGATCGTAATTTGTGGCAGTAATGAGTTGACCGCAAACAGTCCAAAAATTGCTGGGCATCAACCATGAAGGCGATTGAGATATATTTGAGCTCACAGCTCCTCAAGATCAGGGCTCTGACTACCTCGGCACCTGCCGTCATGTTATCGTCGATAATTTGACTGGATAACGGATCGCGGTGCATTGCCGCCACAAGCTCGGAATTTGGATCCTCAAAGATCGAGAGCTTTTCAATATGACTCGGCATACTGTCTTGGATCACGGCGGCAAACTCTGTTGATAAATGATTAGTGCTTCGATCAAGTTAACTTGGAACCTCAACATACCCTTGTCACAAGCAATCTTCCAGGAGCAGCGGCAAGCCCGCCATGGCTCGTAGACCATAGTTTGTAGCCGAGGAAGTCTCTGTAGCAATAGCCTTAGAACTGGGGGTATAATCTGACGCCGGAATTCTCGACGTATGACGAGCTTCGTCACTGCGTGCACCTTTGGGATGTCCGGGAGACTTAAGCATATCGGATCAAAGAGGCGTTGCATAGCTCCTGCAGAGGGACTCTCCACCTGTTGGCCATCAATCCAGCCATGTTTTGGGTCATGCCATCTGTCAGGAGCCTCATGCTGTTGCTCAGATTCTCCGTTGGTTTGGGTGTCTAATCCAATGCAAAGATTTTTGAACCAGTGCTCCGAGTCGCTGGGTGAGAAGGTGTTAAGCTCTAACACTAAAGGGCCTGTCCGTTTCCAAGCACTCAAGGTAGTAAAAAGCTTAAGTATGGCAGCCCTAAAGATGGCACTATGCTGCGACATACGCGACCTTGATTCAGGCCACTGGCAAGAACGACATGAGTATCGTGGAAGCTCAATATTCAGCCGAATCTGGCGAACAAGACTCGCAGTTCGAGTGGCCATATGGCCGAGCTTCTCTAGGCATGATATCTTCAATTCTAGTCGGTAGAAATTCCGCGGCTCAATAAATGCCTTCCATTCTGAGCAGACAGACGCGTAGGAGCCGCGGTCACCCTGGCGCAAGGCTTCCTCCAATATTTGGAATCGAATTTCCGGTGGTAACAAAACCCAGGAAGAGCCTGACATACTTTTCAGCCCTTGTTTATGATCTGCTTCGGTATTTGTGTCAGCGGCAAGAAGAGGCCGTCGTCACCTCCATAATTG
>JAAOAT010000857.1:0-47354 GCA_013186855.1 Fusarium ramigenum | reverse complement strand
TATTAATAATAAATATATTTTATCCTTTTATATTCTATTTTTAATAATATAATATTACTTAAGTAAGTATTAAAGCAAGCGACTTTATTTTACAGACAATAGCAATATATAAATAATACTAAGTTCAGCCACAGTTCACTATTATTTCATGCCTTTATAAGCAGAGGGCATGACTTTTGTTAGTCTAATGGCGGTATATTATAATTCAGGTGACGTTGACGCCTTGATAACAATAGATTCCCTTTAGACTTCCAAGTTAGAGAGGCAAACTATCGCGAGATTATCGAGTTATGCACTTCCAGTACCATCATTGAGTAAGACTTCATCACAGTGTGCTGTGCTTGGTCCAGATACCTTTGCCATCACCAGCAGTAATCTGAAGATGGCAAAGACTAGCCGCAAGAGACAGTCGGGTATTGCATTGACACAGGCACATAACGGTCTAAGATTCAAAGCAAATGGCGATAGTGCTGAGCTCTAGTGTCTGGGAAGACGCTGCAGCCACAGCCTTTGCCTTGAGTACCGAGTAGTTGGTATATTTAGGCGTTTCTCTGATCGGAAGTACATAGCGAAGTGGTCGCATTGCTAACTGAGACTTTCCTAGCAATCTGATAGATTGGCGCTGCATGAGACCGATAGATGAAGTTTCGGATGAGTATAGCTATGGGATGTAATTGAGGCTTGTTTGCATGTGGCATTGTGAGTTGTATATCATGAGACATCGATTATCCGCGGAAGAGTATAGCTATAGGATACAACGTGATATTGATTGTAGTCAGGAACATGAGAGACCATTCCAGTAAATCCTTACTATCCGAGATATCTGGACTGGGATCACTCAGAATGAAGATTGTTCTCCCTCCAGATGACAACTAAGTTGACACGATCTACGGTGGTCTTGATACAGGGAATTAATACACATTACACCCAAGGACATGCCTTCTCTTTGGTACTCATTGATTAGGGCACTGTTCTACCATACTTAGGATGTATTACAAGACATCAGGTTATGAGACTAACCTCTGGCATCTACTTAACCTTTCGAGATTAAAAGCAAGGAAGTCATATTCGAGGTTCGAGCTAGGCAACCCCTAACGATGAAGTTTATGGTAAGGCTATTGCTATTGACCTTGACAAACCATAATAACACTCAACTGCCCAACTTACGCCTAGGTCATCTTGATTTCGTGGCTTTGACTTGACTCCTCGCAGTGCCAAGTTTGTCATCCATGAAGGTGGGCGCAGAATCATGATAGCTATTGCAAAAACCCTTTCAACACTCATCTACAAGGAAGCAACGCCTAGCGCCGGGGAGGAAGGTTTCTAAGTCTCGTAGTAAAGTCAAGGCCCTTTATAAGTTCATCCTACTGTTCGTCGAGGAGGCGCATCTCTTACAAAAAGTCCCATCTTCCGAATGCTGGTAACCAAGATTTATGTTACCTAAGGGAGGAAATAAAACTTCAGACCTTAAGCCTGCCTAACTAATAAAAAGATTTAGGTAACTTAGTATAAATTTAGGATAAGTTTAGGATACCTTTTATAAAGTTTATTTTATCACCCTAAACTTAGGTCTTGTATTGTCTCCCTAAGAGTTACTATTACTCCATGAATCTGCATGAAGTCATTCGCTTTGACTCAGCCTCAAAAACATAGCTGTCCTTCTCATCAAGGCGATAAACAACCATCATGTGTAGCAGCCCGTTTCATTCTCAACTGCGCCTCAGCACTGGTTCACTGGTGGAGGTTGACATACCTGAGGCGATGGGGTCTTAGTCAACGGTTGACACTGATTAGTTCAGTCTTCACTTGTCGATGCGCTGAAGATTCTTCAGCTCCATCGACTCGTGTTCCTTACCTCTTCTAGAAAAGCCATAGGTTCAGCTTCCATCAGGTAAACACACCTGAAACCCCAACTCAAAGTGACAAATCCACCAATTCGGCATCGTCAATGCTATTTCTAGCACTAAGCTTTTAAACTCCAACACCGATCTGTCCAAGCTTCTGTTTCAGTTCCAACTCCGCTCAGACCTTGTAACGAGATCCGAATCATGAAACTCAATTCAAGTCGGGATATCGTAGTTACAATAGTCTTGTACTCGTTCTTCATCTGTACTGTGTCGCTGTTCACCATCTTGGGACTCGAGCACGTACCAGGATGGGGTTCTCGAGATAGCTTCGCTATTGAGTCAGGTCTTGTGGAGTATCTCCAGACAGACAAGCTGCTCGAAATAAGACGCTGAAGAACCCCAGATCCTAGTGCCCATCATTATACTTGTCGTAGGTCCTCATATACTCGAGTATCTGCTTCTCCACCTGTCATCAGAAAACCACCGCAGATGCCAGCTCTGAGATCGGACCGTCGAAGTTTTAGTACAGACTAGATGTCTACGGAGAAGTTTTGATCGCCGATCGCTATTCAGCAAAAGTCCAATCTCCCCCAGACGAGGATCACCAGTACATATTTCACAGTGCAGTGTAGTGCATGATCGTCCACCATATGTTTCAGGGTCCTCCAGATACGTCAAGTGACTCGTGACGCCAAAGCCCTTGATCTGCGAGCACTCATGCCAATCTCTATTCCAGAATGCAACTCTCTTAAAGTCTCAGTGACATCGTTCAAATCTCAAGCTCCATCGTCAACTCTGACCGCCCTTCTCTGGCGTTTATTTGCGTTTCTGGAGCCACAATTCGAACAAAGTCAAGCGCCGTAACGGTTTCCCCTGATGGTGACCCAGCCACATTCTCTACAGCACCGCGTTCTCATGCAAGACACAGCGCAACATCCTTCGAGTGGTCCAAGCATCAAAAGGAAATGAACGAGCGCCTCTTTTAGTGCTAGAGGCCCCCACGGACACGGAGCACGCAAGAGGTTCCGTCTGTTCTTCGTGCTGAAGCCGCTACGATCGCTTGACGGCTGAGGAAAGTCTTGTCTGAGACACTGACGCTGTTTGATACAGCTTTGTCTGTCGCAGAGTTGAAGGGAAGAAGCTCGGAGTCGTGAGAGAGACAGAGACCATGACAAAGAGAGAGACAAAGTGGAGGCGACTAACAATTGAAGCTCTTGAATCAATTGAGATGAATTTATGAAGAACCCACCTGAAATACGATGAATTGAGCAATTCAATTGGCTCATGAGACACAGAGAAACATACGAGACGAATCACACAACACCCATGCATGCATGTCTCCCGCCTCATTGCTTTCCCCACGTGGGCCAACGTCTCATGAAAAGAAAGCAAAGACATCATACAGTAGCATGAGAAACGGGCAAATGCAACGTAAACCCTATTGAGCAAAGACAAGACAAGACAAGACATTCTCGCATTTCCAAACCCACAAGTAATTCAAAGGTCACCATCTCCACAGCAATTCGAGCTTCCCCTGACTGGCTAGCTCTAAGGATTTGCTGACTGTGCTCGAGCATAGACCTTGACTCAAGAACGGTGAAATATAATTAGCGATGAACTAGTCAGATTGACAGGGCAGAATCGCATGTACATACAGTACAGTAAGCTTAGGTGCGAGTGACCCCAATCGTTCCATCCTCCCGTGCCGTCTTCTTACTTTTTACTGCTGGGGATGGGATTGGATTCAAGGGGCAGATCTCAATTAAAGATGATTGCAGCGATGAGGATGAGCTAGACTAATAGGGGTTGACCGCTCAGGGGAGATCTGCAGGTACCTACTCGACCTGTATTCAACAAGACGCTCACTGTTCAATCTTGAAAAGGGCATGAACTATTTCGAGATAGACGGACCATAACTACATCATCGTCTATGCCTTCTCTTCATCTTCTAGAATTTTCATTTCATCTCTGGTGACATCCCGAGATTAACAGTAAATCATAACGCTACGGCATATTAAATTGCCCTGACGTGCCTCACCGAGTCGATTCATTTCCCACCTACCGAATGCGGCAAGTACTTCTATGTACCTCATCCACCGCCATTTGTGAGCGTTTCTTCAAGTACCCCACAGTATCTCTCACTTACACCCTGTCTTTGATCTGATGTTCCTCATCACCGCAACAACAGAAGCAAAAAAGTAACAGGGGACATGATCAACAGTTCATGACGAGATACTGTACAGACGATAGTCATTGATGCATTGCATTGCATATGGCATTCCATTTCCGAAATCAGTATCAGACAGAGGCAGCACCAACACAACACAAACACTTTTGAATTCCGAAGGCGGTCAAAACAGTTCTAGAATCGTTCTTATTAATGCCCTACCAAAAGTTGCCAGCCTTTCCCGGTCTGTCGACAAGACGATGCTGTCGGTGGCTGTTAAATTTAACCCCAGACTCAGGCACTTGTAGCGGCCGCGCCGAACTAAGGTAACCACTTCACCACAATCAATAGTCTCAGCCTCAAAAAGTACAAACATATCACAAGACATCAGAGGGTCGGTCAAAATGTGTAGCAGCAATCGTGATATTGTTATTCATCAGAACAAAGCTAAAACTCCATTCGTGTTATGCTTGACCGTCTTTTTGCGGTTCTTCATTAACAATTTAGCTGACAAAAATCCATCCAAGAGACCTGTCCACGGTCGTAATGCTTGCAAAGCATGTTTGATATATCCCAAAACGCCATTCTCAGTTCGAGTGGTGAGTTAATACAATACAACGCCGGTTTTTCTTGTCCAGCAGAATATGTCCCTAGAACGCCAGTTGCCTTTGCCCTAGGACCTTTTTTTGGTCGATACAGAAGATAGTAGTAACAAAGGAGAAATATTAGAGGCGTCTAGCACCCGTATCCGTTTTGCCCAGTCATAATTCGTAAAAGTACAGGTTAGGTCTTTAAACCTTGACGCTTCGCCTTCTCGCGGCTGCTGCCAATCCTTGCCTTAAACGGCTACGTGTGCCATTAGGTGTCATTGGAGATCCGGGTTCAGACATAGGCGACATAGGAGACATTGGTGCTGAAGACATCCTCCTTTGGGCGAACTCATGATAGGTTGGCGCCTTTTGAAGAATGGGTTTGGGAGCCCTCTCCTCGGAGTCTGTGCCTGGTTCTTCTCGAACCTGCTCCATGGGAAAAGTGGGTGTGAAGAGGGAAAGGTTATCCTTGGATTGACTGGCGAAATGGGTGTTGAGCGAAGGTCGACTTCGCTTCTTGACCAAGCTTAGTGTACGCTTGAAAACACCGGGTGACTTTGGTGTCTTGGGCCTCTCAGTGGCCTCTTCCTTGACCTCGGGCTCAACTTTGGCGAAGGGGTCAATGCTGAGAAAATCGGGTCGTTGCTTCTCAAGACGAGTTCCCATGCTGCTTGTTCGGGGTGGGTGCATGACTGATCCGGAAGAAGTAGTGCAGAAAGACATTCGTCGGTCGAGAACGGGAAGAGTAACTGGGAGGGTGGTGGTTCTGCGGAGGCGGCTAGGAGGTCGAGATGAAATTGACATTCTTGACGAAGGTCGGGAAGAAGCTTCACTGATGATGCTGGGAGAGACTGATCGTCGAGGGAGATCAATCACTGAAGGTTTTCCAGAGAAGACAACTGAGACGACCTTGGCAGTGTCCTCATGACTTCCCCTTCGAGTTGACTGGGATTCATCGCTACCAGAGTCGAATTCGAAATCGGAAAAGTCATCGGCGGAAGAAGACGCATCCTCTTCTGAAGAGAGGTAGACATCATGGGGGGTAGAGAAAGGAGCTTGGCCCTCGGGGGTAAGCTTGTGTGTCAAGAGACCATCGAGGCATCTTGAAGCTCGGAGTGAGCTCTTGGCTGGCAGCGCAGGGGCTGCAGAAAGTTGTCGTTGTGAAGGAATCATTGTTGTAGGTGTGCTTTCGGGAGACGAGTCGGCATCGGCGGAAGGAGAATAAATAGGAGGCTCGACGGATAAAGACTGTATTTGAGATCGGGGCTGTGACTGTGTTTGTACCCGTTGGGCGAGAGCAGTATCAAGTTTAGGTGCGTCAAGCTCCCTTTGTGGTTGTTGCGTCACTGCTAGAGACATTGTCGATATATGTTATAATTATTGAATTCCCCTTAGCAGGCCCTTTGTAAAGAGGGCGGGGTATAGAGGAAAGGGAGCGGAAGCAAGAAGTCGTGAACAAATGTCGTCAGGTCTTTCGTAGTCAGGTGGTGTTCGACGACGGTCTTGAGAGTGGCCGGTAGCGAAAGTGAGACAATGGATCCAAGACAGAACAAGACAAAACCAGACAAAAGAGACGAAAACAGAAAGAATGTCTTTGTCTAGTATTGGTATATTGGAGGGGTTCCTTGGAAATCGATAGTTGAGTTGAATGGATATTACAGAGGGAGAATAGTTCCATGAGGTTGGGGGAGTAGCATCCATTAATATGAAGACAAGTCCCTGAGAGACTCTTTCCATCCATTGCAAGCCAAATGGGCAGCAGCACAAGGTTCAGCCCAAGCCAAGGTCCCAGGTCCCTTCCAGATCCACTTGAGCCACATTCTGGTACGAGAATGACCGTGTGAAGAGGGTCATCTCGTCACACTGTATACTTGGGAGAGGCAGGGGCGCTTATGGTGGCAGGGGTATGGGGCATAGCGCAGAGCATGGCAGGGCATGTGGCAGGGTCTCCATCAAAGGATGGATCCCATATTTTCCAGGTATGGAGCCTCCTCAGAATTAGGTCCGCCCAGAAAAGTCGTTGAAAAAGAGGCGATAGAATTTGGGAGTAGGTAATGAGTTAGCCAGCCTCATCATCAGCCTGGCTATAGAGTTGACAAACATCGATAGTCTTTAATTCAGTAAAACAGAACCCCTTAAAGACCACGAGACTCTACAGCCACTGTAACCTCCACCACGAGTCTCGAGATGAGTCTGGAGCCACCTGAGTGAGCCTTGGCACTGACCTCTGTCTTGTATTGAGTGAGTCTTGTGCCGTCCACGAGCCGTTTCAAATCCCCCACACTACACCAAAAAGGATGAATAGTGATTGTGATATCGAGGCATTAAACGCCAGGACTCTTGGGAGACCTATTCGTTCGCTACGAATCGCTATCAGAGACATCGGCAGCTTCAGATCCCGATTAACATGTTTAAAGTCTCTTGCGTTTGCTGTATGAATATGATCTACCGGATGACAAACTCCGAATGTCAGAGATCTCGAGGTTGACGTAAATACCTTCGAGTACAAACATTTCATGTTTCCAGTATGCAGTTACTGTGTTGATGTGTTTTGCATGCGATCTTCACCAACCTCGTGGGTTCACTCGTGGTCTTTACCTCTGACTGGTTTATCAGTATGGCGTCGTCACCAGACAACGTGGACATGAATAACCAGCCTCTTCTAGTTCGTCATTTCAGGTCAATCACTCACATAAATCCATCCTGACTAGCATCGACTCGAGTCACTGTATGTCGAGCTTCTACAGTGAGCCATGGCATTCTGACTTGATGCCCTTTTTATCCCTGCTTCGAGGCTTGCAGTTCTAGTTAAAGACGGACTTGCAAACGTGCATCTGCACCCAAATGCATGATTGGGCATCTTTTGGTCGCCGCAGATGCTACTGTAGGCGAGGCACAGAATGATTGATAAAAGAAATCCCGAAAATTCCTCGACACCGCTTTCTTACGACAGAGTCAGAGTCAGAGTCATTCATGATCTGCACAGGTAAAAACCTTGAATGCATTCCCTGTCGAGGCTCTGACTGCAACCTTTTGCCACAAGAGACTCAAATCTCGGGTGAAAAGAAAGGCCCTGGGCTATCAAGAGATGACAGTCCAGGGCCCTTGAATATTTTTGTATCAGATTTGTTACCGCCCGTATTTTAGAGACTGGTTGCATTTGGGTCGCCAGGCCATTGCGGTGGGTGGTGATGATAACTGATTAAAAATCCGTGGTGTTTGCTCAGCTGGTCTTGTGTCTGCGACCTCGTTTTCGCGCATCACCAGCTCAGCGTCAAACCACATCCGAAAGCTCCACACCCACAGAGGAATACATATCGAGACAACTCACTTACAACTCACACAAGGTAGCAGACAGTGTAGTTGACTTCTATTGTTGGTCTTGATCTGGTCGATCTTGAGTAATCACGCCTGAATGGGGTCTCTACCGCGCCAGCCTGCTCAAGGCATCGTCTAGTGTGATCTCAACCCATTCACGGCATGGCTGTATCCATTAGACTGCATTAGAAGACATGATGCTGCATACCAAGACGAGGCGATGTCTTTGAGTGTATCCGTCCGTACCTATCCTGCCAACTCACCAAGCGGAGACGATGCAACAGCATGCAACATTGGAGTGTGTAGTGTGAAGTGTTAACGCAGGCACTGAGGAATCTGAGGCATAGACTACCAAAATGTATTTCTTGAGTGACACACTGTTTGTCGTGCCGCGCATTAGTTGTGATGCAGGAACTTGACAACACACGATCAAGATTGGGCAACCTTGTTCCTTCATGAAGCGCCCATTCTCCAGCTCATGGCGAGTCTCTTGCTCCAACTGGTCCCGCTAACATCGGTGATCCGCCATGGTATCGTACCAGGAGGGCGCATTCTGACCAATCATATCATACAGTTCCGAATACTTCCATACACCCACTTTGTTCGCCTTTTTTGTATCGCCAGACCGACATTTGCGTCGGGTTCGACAGCGAGATACGATGAACCACTACCGTTTTTTTTTCCTCCGGCAGAAGAAAAAGTCTTGACTCAAAAATCAATCTAATTATCAATTAGTGGTGTCCTTGTTCTCGGACGTATTCCCAGTAGACTTATCCCTGCCGGGTAAAGTCTCAACTCGGACGACAAATGTGCTCATCTTGCTGAGACCTCATTTGAAGATATTCACTCTATCAACCTTAAAGCTCCCTTGTCCATCCCTTGACATGGGAATCTATAGGATACAGCCGTCATTCTATTCCCTTTGCGCTTCGCCCTTTGTAGCTTTCAACCGTTAGGTCTCGAACCCCTCGATTCGGATAACCCCTTGACATCTGAGTCTCAGGTTAGTCGGCAAAGCGCCAAGGAAACAAGGGTCCGATCCAAGGGTCCAAATACTCGACGCTGATACGCTAGAACCGCTGTCGCAGGTTGGTCTGATGCTAGATGATGATGGACACGGAGAATCTTGTTCCAGTATCAAATTCTGCACCTGAGCATTCGACCATGTCGATTTGATAAGGCCAAAGGACATTCTAGCCCGCGAGGATGAACACAGTGAAAGATATTCTGAGCTACATTGACGAAATCGTACTGGTACGGCCGGAAGCGATGTGTATGTAAAACAATGACATTTCCGTCCGAGATGAGGTCAATTTGCTCCGCTCTTGATAGCCTCATATCATTGTATGAGCGCGGTCCTGAGTCGCCAAGGGTCGACCTTACGAGTTTGCCGTCTACAGGCTCACAGAGGATGACTATCTTTGCTGGCTATGGATGTTGGGTGTACAATAGCTGAGTTAGTAGTCACTGAAAGCGTCCATTCTCGGTCAAGGCGTCTCGTTGGAATGTATTTGTTAAAGTAGTCTAAATCCAGACCAATTGAGAGTTCATATACCTTTGATCAATTCCAGTGTTCATAATAACAATGAGTGTCTTTGTTATTGACAATGATCTACCTGTGAACCCTTATTTCATTATTGAAGATTTTCGTTATGAACATGGATTGGCTCAAACTGGATGACGCCATGGTTTGAACTTGCAGAAGCGAAGAGAGCTTTCCCCAGGTCCACATAACTAAGTGCGCCACAAACCGAGCGCCACAGTTGCCTTCTGTAACGTCACAGTGGAGAGTCACCAGCCACTTCGATGTGAGATCTAGCTAACTCAGATCAGGTTAGTGTCATCTAGCTACCCGTCCAGAGTCTAAATTTGGGTCTGCTCTAAGCAGCCATGTCCTTTTTTAGATCCGAAGTGTGAACTTTATGTGTCTGTCTAGACTTTTGGGTGTAAACTATTTAGAGTGCAAAATTAGTCTGTACTGTGAGTACAAGTCGGCGCAGCCGTGAAGAGGATGCAACTATGGATCTCATGATGATGATCTCCGCTCCCTTGAGGAGCTGACAAGCAACCAGCCAACTCACGTTACTATCTAAAGCTTAGACATGATGGCTGAGTTGGCTGCCGTATTGCTTCACCCTTGAGAGTCCACGTACTCGGTTCTGGCAAACAGTATCAACAGGCGAGTGGGTGATCTACAATCAATAATCGAAACATTTTTCACCCACGTTCCAGCTTGCCCGGGCCGAAGGCAAGAGAATGCCTATGAAACTAGACGTGCCAAATAAATTCCTCCCTCCGCAACACTAATGAAATACCAAGTGTTTCTGTCGCTCCCTTGCCACGACCGACCCAACTATTACGGTCTATCGGCAACATGTCTCAAGTTCACCCACACTATAAATCTGTTTCTCGCATAGTTTCACCCTTGCCTCGTGCATTCTTGACCTCGTTTCATGGGGCGGACCCCATGTCGATAGCATCCCTCACATATTGCTTTCTTCTCTTACCCCACGATTTCGGTACAGAAGCAATACTATCTGGAGTAGAAACATTTCACTGTGTAGGTACGGAAGGATGAGGCATTGACTGACACGCATCTCGTCAAGGATCTAAAGGATGTTCGCGTTTCCGAGTAGTTTACTGTACCCGTTGGAGGACGGAGACCCGGATGATGACCGCCGAGAGCCGGGGCTGTCTGTATCCGTGAAATATATTTTAGAATCGGTGCAATGTCATTTTTTAAAATATCGCATCGTTTATTAATAGACACAAGGTGATATAAGCCTGAATGAAAATTGAATAAGTAAAAAAAGAATTGGGGGCTGTTGATGGAATCGTACTTGTGAACAAGGGTAGTCTTGGAGATGAATAATCATTGTCACTGAGATTGCCATGATGGGTATCAGCGATCGCATCCTGCATACGCTTTCTGTTGCGCGTTCTGATTCTTCAATAAACGTAACCAAATGCTGGAAGATCTTAAAAGGTTCTTAACAATACCAGAGGGAAGTAAACCCCTTTATCATTTCCTTCTCTGCCTCAGGGTTTATATCAAAGTTACCAGTGATATGCTGTTGAACATTGCCTTGCATGGCTTCTGGTCTTTCTTTGATATGATACGAAAGAAAACAATCTTCAAGTAGCTTTGTCAGGAGTATCATCACTTAAAACCAATAATTCCAGCATCCACTGCCGATTCCAGCAAATTGGGTATGTGGTAGGTAGGTGCACTGCCCTGATACCATTGGCCTGAAGGTTATCTTCCTCTCGATCCTATGGATACCATTTTGGTTCGAAGATATGATATATCATAGGTAATGGATGTACAACATGATGTTTATACTCGCTAAACCACATATACATGACTTATCCTATCTGGCGGGAACGACCTGTCGTTTGTAGTCTAAATTCAACAAGTTCACCTAATAATATTCTCCAAATTTATTTAAGTTCTACCTGATAATGAGAGGGTGCCTTAACTCTAATCGCATGTAAGGTTAAAAAATGATAGGGCTGAGAACACCCACACTCTTGCTTCATGTCATGATGGTTAAGCTCGCGGAGTTTTATAGAATTCTTTTAGTGAGGACATGAAACACCTCGAGACAAGTATGTATAGCTGCCTCTTTCCCATCTCAGTAACAGAGTCTGACTTCCATCCTTAGTACTTCTCTGATCGACAACTTGCTTGATTAACAGCTATGCGTCCTCTCCCTCAGCCTCCTTGGATGCGCAACTATCGCAGGAAAGTGCCTAGTATCATCGCCAGTATCCTAAATCACCCAGAAGGAGTGGCACCAACTCTTGAGAGCATCCCGCAAATCGATGAATCCTTGAAGGCGACCGAGCCGTTTTCCCCCTTTTCCACTCTTATTCGCGACACGCAAGAAACCGAGTTCAAGCGCTGGGGTTTCGTCATATTTCGCTCTGTTTATACTGAAAAATCTCAGACTCAGTGGGAGAGCTACATCGAGTTCTTCAAGGCAACAGTTGAGGATAAACTCAAACATTTGGAACTTTGGACACTCCTCGAACCACACCTTGATTGGATCATCATGGAAGATTGCGAAACTCTCAATAATGCGTCGAAGGACCAGGTACGCGATCAGTTTTCTCAGTGGGCCTCTGAGCGATCCGTCGAAAGAGATGGTGCCGGAGCAGAGGATCCATTAGCGGTACTTCTCCCAAGATACCGATATTGCATCTATGTTGACCAGAAATGTCTCGACACCGTTGACCAATACGCCGCCTGGGTCGAGGCAGGCGCTGAAGGTCATAAGAGAGCTGTCGTTCGTGTCATGTTAGACGCAAAATGCAAGCCCGGAGGACGAGGCAGAAACGGATTTCCTTCTATCGAAGGATGTACCAAGGAGTATACAGGCTGGATTTACACCGGCGTACAAGGCATTCCCGCGCTCTACGACAATCTGTTTCATCAAGAACTGAAAGAACAAGATGCCCCAAGACCCCCTGGGGTAATGCTCAGCAGAGACTTAATGCCCATTGATTAGAACCTGGAAGTTACTGAAGTCATCAATACTGGCGCCATAACAAGCAAATATCTCCCAGGTGGTACGAGCAATACATATTTTTGTAAGAGTCCGCGAGAGCCAACGTGAAAACTTCAATGGCAACAGCAATAACATGCTTAGGAACGTATCATCTCCAGGGTGTATTATCTTTTGAGACCTTTTCTTTGTTTCTCAGGAAGCCGGCATGCTATAACTGCTAGGCGATATCAGTACCAAGCCAAGCTGTGAAGCAACCAAACTTAGCAATCACACTGCGGAAGTTGATAAATACTCAGATGCCTTGTCATTAACTTTTAATGAACCACATATATAAAACTCCATAAATCATTACCCATGTACGGGGGTTATCTTGGGACCTCTGTCCTAGGTAGCAAAAAGATTGATATAAGTTTAACCTAACTTAATCTATATTTATTAGAACTTATATTGAACATAATTGACACTCATCTTCGAATCAGAGGTTTTAATGCCCTCTGAGGAGTGGATAGGGAAACATTTACACCAACTCACCGTCCAGAAAAGACACCATCTTAATAAACTCGATAAGAGGCTGAGTTTTGGCATCTCTCAATATTTCCACAAGTCAACGACAGATAGAGTTCCGTGGGTTGATGATAAACGCACACCCATTCTCACTTGTTATGTAGTTTCTACCACGCTCATGTTGTGGCATTATCCAAACACGATGAGGTATATCTTTGCCGTCAGGCTAGCTGCAGCTGTGGCGTATCTATTCTCAATCGCATGGGGTCAACAGCTAGGTCTCAGATACCCGTACAAGACTATGACTTTAAGCGACAGCTGCGTACGCATTTTGAACACAAACGTGACAGAATGTTCGCCCGGGCTGTTCTACCACGCCCCTATTCCATAAGTTCCAACTCTCACAAATGCAAATATATTGCTGACTTTCCCTGCAGTGACCTAATATTTAAAGTACTTGTGGAAGAAGAACTGGTCGAGATATGTCACCAGAATTGTTACGACAGCTTGATGGAGCTTCGACCAAAGTTCCAGGCCGCGTGCAATACGGATATGGATGCTGTGGCATTCCTCTATAAGGACACAATTTTCCCACGTAAGGAAACCCGCCCAACGCAAGGACCTGTAGTACAGTTAACACATTACTTAGCAACATACATGGTCGATTTACTGCTACTTTCATACAATATATATTGCTACCGAGATAAGTAAGTAGCCCGATGTGTCCAATGCTTCTCATCACTAAAAGCCAGGCAGAGCTACTAAGAAATTGTGCAATGTTCAAATCATGGAATGGCGAGTTCATCGTGAATCAGACAAACCACTCGAGTGCGAGGACTGTTTGTTGGCGCCATTGAAGATAGTGTTGGAGGCAGGTATAAGTTACAAGGATGAAGATGCATCCAAGTTTGAGGATATCACGTCAAGTTGCAATGCTACAGGGTACGATTACACAAAACCTGCTCCGTATGCAACAACACTGTCAACTGAGTGGTGGGTCACAATGGCAAAGAGTGTTTCGGTAACGCCTACTGATGCAGTATCAAAGAACAGATAACTATCTTGCCCTGTCTTGGGAGAAATTTTTGTATACCTCAGATAGATGATACCTTAGTCGTCGATTGTTCCTCAACTGGTGTGTGGACTTTGACATGAGTGTCAGTGACAGAATGACAGGGATGTTAAGCACGCATCACCATGCACAATAACGTCATAAATCTGCATGCGGTTTATGAAACCTGAGTATCGAAGCACGATTGACGTACCCGGTAGCAAATAAATCGACCAGAGCGTCACAAATCTTGCTTTTACCCTTGGATCTTCATAGCATGTGCTGTAAGTGATGCAACTGCAGAAGGGCAGTACTTTGCACAGTATTCCTCAATTCCCAAGTTGACTTGCATGTACATCGTAGGATGATGTAGTAAAGTCCCTTTTAGCAAGGACGTGGCGATATGTTATTTCTGAAAACATTATGATCCCAGACAAAGGTATGATAATTAAGGCATCGAACTTTAATTCTGGAATGAATTGCCGTCGATCACTGAATCCCTGGCCAAAGCTGAAACACATTGGACTATCAACCACACATTCTTTGCAAAAGTCTATTCTTCGAGATCTAGAGAAACATAGATCTTTCAGTCAACCTAGGGCTGCCTCAATCTACCAGCGATTACAAGCAACTTCTCCTTTACAACTAACTGCTAGGGTATTTTGCATAACAACCGATCCCAAGAATTAATCAATCTCAACTTCCATTCCCTTCATCCACCATAACCTCATGATGCTCCATCATCCGTCACTTCAATCCTCTGCCAAGAGCCCAGGTGACAAAGGAGACATTAATAGTATAAGTTTACGGAATAGACCTCTAGGGCCCACAGGGATTAACCGTAACCTGTTGAGAGGCATTCCACTACCACAGTTCTCGACTGCGTCGAGGCGTTCCCCCACTGCTCTGAGGTCGCCATGGATCAGAGCTTCCATTGAACGCACCTTCGTCGCCCCCTTGGCCAGGCACGGCCAGAAACACGCCAGCTCCATTGCCAACCATGACACTGCGTCGAGCATCTCCTCGGTCCCACCCAGACCCTGTGACATCAGCCGCCAGCCCGTAGCTGCTAACCGGTCGGCGAGACGGTGCCGCAGCAGATCTGATCATTGGATCAACTGATACAAAGTTCCATTTGCCAAACTCGTCGCTCTTGGTAAAAACTTCGAGTGTGTGCGTGGGAGCTGCCGAGGAGGGATTGCGAGGAGCGAATGGATTATTAGAGCTGAAGCGTTTGCTGGGTGGTTGAATATTCGACATGGGCCGCCTAGGCACAGGAAGATTCGCTGACTTTGGTGATAGATTTGATGATGGGAAGGCAAACCCTGGAGTGGATTTCGCAGATGAATTGGACCCAGCGCGTACATGTCCTCCTGCGAATGCAGCATTGGGAGGTGGAAGTCCTTGTAACTGGTCAGGGAAACTTTCATCGTGAACATAGAGTCGCCTTAGTCTAGGAAAGCCGCCGCCAAGGATGGAGCTCGCAAGATACGAGTAATAGCCCATCGTTACACTGGAGAAGGCACCCGCTGAACATGAAGAAACCTCAAACCGCAAGGTTTCTAGCGTTCGTGACGCCAGTGGGCGCGAATTGGCCGAGGTTGGGAATTGTTCAGAAACGTTGGATTGAATGGCAAATGTCTTGAGAGACGAGGCCATTGTGAAAATTTCCTGCAAGCTGGCAGGGTGGACGCCTGTATCCTTGAGCGTCAGGACTGTCAGAGCTTGCTGTGTCTCTTGCCAGGCAAGATACTCAATAAGGCCCTTTAATGTCACTCCCGGTGTATCCTTCAGCACTAATTCCTTCATGGGTGGTAGCGTAGGAAGACCATCTGATGAGGACAGAACCTCATCCGAGAGACCTGGCGTGTTTGATACCTTAAGCGCCTGTAAGTTGGTGAGACTACCAAGAACAGCCCGAAGTGTCATGGCATCAATCGCGAGGTCATTCAATTCTAGCACCTCAAGATTCGGCCAGACTTGACCCGAGGCGAGCATGGCCAGACTTCGCTCGGAACCTGCCATATATGTCATTTTTCGAAGATTAGGACATCGAGCTTGGACTTCGAGGCGGAGGGTCGCGCAATGAGGGTCATCGCAAAACATCCCCTCAGGCAAGTCGACATATCGTAGGTTTGGAAGAACCGCGATGGTCTGGGCAAGCTCAACCTGGGAGGATTCGCGCAACATGTATGGAAGCTTCAAATATTGTACAGACTTTCCAATACGTGTAGGATCATCACGGACAGTACGTCGGAGGAGACGGAGACGAGCTTGAGCAGGATCCTCAGGGACGCCATTGCGATCGAAGCGGGAGGTCTTTTTACGTTTTTCGGCAAGCCATTCTTCTAAACGGCAGTAGTGGACTGGATCGATACGAACGCTATGGTATCTAGGAAACAGTTAGCTGTTGAACATGATCGAACCACCATGACACGACTTACAAGATCTTGACCGCGCTGGGCCGCCATGCGCGACAAACTTGAACACAATGAGCTAAATCACGAAGGTCGCATAGCATGCACCGGCTGTCACTCGAGCTTGCGCTGCCCTCACAAGTATCATAAGTCTCGTCAAGGGCGTGCGGGCAAACAAAAGTAAAGATGCGCTCGAGCACCTTTGATGGCAGATGCGAAAGGAGATACGCTGAGTGTCGAGTTGGAGGATATAACGGTGGGCGTCCAGCACCAGGAGGACGGAACTCTATAGGAACAATAAAGTCTGAGCTCTGGCCGCCACTACCGGCCTTGTCCTTCTTGTTCCGACGTCGGAAGGGGTTTCGCATCTTGGCGCGCGGTCGTCTGGCTGTAGGGACAGATCGCGAGTGGATAGAGACAGGGAAGATTGGAAGGGCTCACAAAAAAGAAAGAGAGAAAAATGGTGATATAGAAGAGAAAGAATGAAAGGAAGAAGGAGTAAGAACACGCAACAGAAATCGAAGAACAATAGAGGCTCAGGCTCTTTTGAGAGGCTGAACTGAATGGAGACCAGGTCAGCGAGCGAGAGGCGAGAGGAAGAGGAGAAAGTGAACGAGGGGACTTTATTAAGATCGAACCCCAACTCCAATTGAATTCTGGGGAACTGAATAGGTAATTACAGGGGGGTACCACCAGGGTACCTGCCTTTTCGGATGTGGATGGCAGCACGTGCGTGCCAATGAATGAGACTCTATATCCGGCATTGAGGATGGGAAAGAACAAAGACCAAGCGATGCGGTAGCTTGAGCTAAGCTAACCCAACCAAAAGGGCAAGAATCAAATATTCTTATTATGCATCTTTCTTCAAGGCTGATGTTTCAGGGGATAAACGCTGTATCCAAACGGCCTGCAGCCTTACCCCGCCAGCCCGCATTCCTCTGCACTTTCAGAGGGTGGCGTTTGTCTCTAAGCGCGTGGCCTCTGCGCTTTGATGCTGTAAGGTAGCTAGCTGATCAGCACCTCCTTGCTCACTGGCAGATCATCGATCAGCAGGGGGTCAGAGAGAGGGACGAGGGACAGAAACAGAAACAGACACAGAGCACAGAAAAAAGTCTTGGCTGCCAGGAATGGAATAAAGAGACCTCGTCAATATCAAACTTGTCCTGCGTATCACAGGCCGGCAAACATTACATTGCAACGCCCTGGATGGCTTAAACCTTACCCCCTTTTGCTCTGATATGCAGTCAGCGGAAAAGGGGTTGGATCTACAAGTGCCACGGGCGTAAGCGCCTCTGTCTCTAGGTGAGAAACTAAATGAGGGCAGGATCCTTCAGTCCGAATCAAATGCCTGACTGCGTTGCGTTGTGTTGCGTTGTGTTGCCCTGCGTGTCTCTTTTCTCTGTCTGTGATAGCTGTAGGACTCCTCGCATGTGCAGCCAATGGGTTCCTTTTACAGCAAACATGGGCTCACAACCCATGTCTTTAACTGGGCAAACCAACGCATTTGGTCGGCAGTCATGAATTAAATTGGATCGCTGACTGTTCGTGTTTGCTTTTGCTTTGCCTTTGCTTAATTTGGACCCCGAGCATGACGTCAATTGGTCGCGTTTTATCTGATGATGGTGCGTTGAAGAACTGAAGATGCTCGCAGGTCTTGGCTAATGACTGACACAACTCGCCTAGACTAAATAGACACGATCACTACTAACAAGTAACAACCCGGCTTGTTCGAAACGTTTTTAGCATTCGTATTTTGACGCAGACCACCAAATTGAGAATGTGTATTTCCTGGCCAACATCGATATCTTCAAGAAACCTTAGGCTCTGGGGGGCTGTGTCGAGGTAGCCTTGGGCAAGGCATTGAATCAATCAAAACTTATAATCTCACCGAAAGTCTCGTGGAAATGTTCATAATTTAACCATGAGATCGTTTCATTGCCCGTTTTTGTTTCAATCATGAAGCGCTTTCTACAAATCCCCACCCGCTCTCTCACCCGTCGATTATTCTCAAAGTCCATAAGCCAAGCATCTTCACGCTTATACAAACCTCTCAACCCCGGGACATTTGAGATTAGACTCCTCAAAATACCACCGAACCCCTCCTCAGAATTCGAACTTGTCACTGTATCTCTCGACGATGAACCCAAGTATGCGGCACTGTCCTATCTCTGGGGCGATCCCGAAAAATATGGCCAGGTCACGATCCAAGGAAACACCGTCAAAATCCCGGACAACTTGGCTTCAGCCTTTCTCTGCGTTTTAAGCGATGACTCTTTCCGATCACAGTCACATGTCAGATACCTTTGGGCTGATGCGATTTGCATCAACCAGAACGATCTTGATGAGCGATCTCAACAAGTTCAACTTATGCGTCGTATCTTCCAACGCGCACATGTCACGTTTGCTTGGGTCGGACCAAAAGACTATTCTCTTGCCTTTGAAACTGTCAAAACAATCACGAAGGAGATATACGAGAATACTCCTAGAAAAAATGCTCCATATAAGACAAAATTCGATCTCGAATGGTTGCTGCGGCATCCTATGCTTTGTATCGACAGAGGATCTGATTTACCAAACAACCACTTGAGCGATCCTTGGTCTGCTGTAGCCGATTTCTTACAACACCAATATTGGCAACGAGTTTGGATATTCCAAGAGATTGTTCTCGCAGAACAACTTGTCTTCATCAGTTCAGGGAAAGCTAATCTTTCTTGGTCTATGCTTCGTGATACTCCCCAAAGTATAATTTCTGTTGCCAGAGATAATAAGCCCGATTTCCTACCAGACACAGCATGGAACCTTCTTAGCAACCCGATGTCATGGGGGAAGCTCTCATGGCTATTCCTTGCGCAAGCACGTTCCAAGATCCCGGATCCAGATGGCTTCAAAGGGTGGGCTGTGTCAACTTTTGCAGCTAATTTACAGGCCACCGATGATCGAGATTATATCTATGGTCTTCTCGGAGTGTCTGGGATACCGATCACTCCTGACTATAGCCCCAAGAACACGACCTCGCAAGTCTATACCAAGTACATTGCAGGCTGGTTGAAAGCTGCACGCACACAACAAATTATGCATGTCCACAGTCCTCTTGCGTTTTTGTCCCTCGCGGGCACGGGGAAATATAGCCACTCTGATCTGCCAAGCTGGGTTCCCAACTACAGAAAGAAGAGGGAAGCTTCATCACCCTGGTGTTATAGTGCTAGCAATTTTCGCCCCCCCCGATGAAGGTGACCCGACTTCATCTCCCGCTCATCTTGCATGCTACCCTTATGTGGTTGAAGAAACACAAAGTCTGTTCAGTTGGGGTAAAGATATGGGACATATTGCTTTGTCCACGAACTGCTGTCACGATTCTGATCCACAGATCTTGGCATCCTTCATGTCTTTCGCAAACTCTTTCACTACGCGGAACTCGAAGTATGTTACAGGGATTCCGGCTGCCCAGGCTATTATCAGACTACTATCCATGGACAAAACCAGAAAGGTCTCTCAGGACCTTGTCGATAATTCTTTAAATCTGGCCATGCTGATCACCTATTTCAATATGTCCAAGTCCCAGACTGTCACAAAAACCTGGAGCTCAAATTGGGATCATGATCTTCTCAACATGGCTTTTTCTCCATCAGAGCTGGCTTCCATGAAAGTCAGGCTTGATGTACTTGAAGAAATCAGCTCCTGGAGTCTCGAAAGACGAAGAAAAGCTGTGTCAGGAATCATACCAGTACTCTACAACTACAGATTCTTCGAGACAAGTCGGGGATACTTAGGCGCAGTTGACTTTGACGTTCTTGAAGGAGACAGGCTTTGTATTCTCCGGGGATACAAGGAGCCAGTCATCCTGCGGCCAGATGCAACGAATCGCTACACATTTGTAGGGCCAGCATATGCTGTGGATGTGAAGACTGAGAACACAATTCCAAGCTTACGATCTCAAGGACATTGGTTTGAGTTACGATAAGGTTGAAAGGGGAGAAAGACACTAAAAGGAACGTACTAAACATTAAGCTTATTTGTTCTCGATGTGTCGATGTCTTATGTACTCTACGTACTGTACCTTTGAAGTACATTTGTTACCTTAGCAGAAGCTAACAGCTTGCATCTTGACCCTGCCAGATGGAATGTATGACAAGCTACCAATGACTTGTTAATACTCGCATCGAATACCGCTGCCCGCTTCATCCAGTAGCATGTATAACAAATCACACCTCGGCTTGAGATTCTCCAAGAGGGACAATAATGAAGTGAGTGATCCATCAATTGGCTCATTCATCTCTCAGGCTCAACAAGTGAGAGAATTAATAATTCTATCATACATAGCTCAGAAATTGATTACAAGGGTTGTAGATAGATCGTCGTAGCCTGGGGCCGCTCAACGTCGGCCGAGACTTGTGTCCCAATAACCATGCCCGTCCTTTCAAATGCCCCGTATTCGCCCTGTAAACTCAAAACCGTGAGAAGCATCGTCAACACCCTCCATCATTACCGCTACCCACATAAAGACTATTATTCATAGCAGGTCTCAGCTTCAAAACCAACCGAGCCGCCCATTTTTTCACAAAAAAGCGCATCTCCAAATTGTTTATATACGTAATGAAGTCGCTGAGATCAATCCAGATCGAACTCCAACGCGAGAATGGCTCGAATGCTCGCGTAGCATTATGCAGTCGTTACCAAAGTGAGAATATACCAATATAGGGTGATGTACTCATCCGAATACCCTTTTGCCGATTCGATATAGTCTTAGCAAGACATTTAGGCCTTGCGGGATCGAACTGAGCCGTTGGTCTTGGAGCCAGTGGCGGTGGCACCATTGGACTTCTTGACAGGAGTAGTCTGGACCAGGTGAGGGTCGGGGAGAGGAGCCTGGGACATGCGTCGGAGACTCTGTCGGCCGGTAGGAGCCTTGCCCTGCTTCTTGTAGGTGGCGAAGTAGAAGGAGATGAACAGAACGAGGTAAGAGCTGATGGTGATGATACCAGAGAAGGCAGCAAACTCCTCGCCAGAGCACTTTCCAGCGTTAGGCATCCAGGGGAAGTAGGTCGAGGTGAAGTAGGTGTAGGAGGCGAAGTAGATGAAGCCGAGATCAATGACGAACTGGATGATCTGGAGACGGGTAACCCACTCCTTCCACCAAACACGGACACCACGAGCGCTCTGGAAGTAGTACCAGTACATGACGACGTGAACGAGCAGGTTCAAGACGATAGGGACCCAAGAGACGGAGGTGGAACCGATGAGCTGAGTGTAGCAGAGGAAGGCGGTGGCACCATGGTGATAGCAGTGAAGGAAGGCTGTTCAATGTTAGCTTGTCAACGTCGCACTGGGAGCAAAAACATACTCAGAGGCTTCTTCTTGAGGAAAAGGAAGACGGTATCAAGGAGCTCAAGGTACTTGGTGAGGTAGTTAAGCTGTCGCAAATGTTAGCTGGGAGTGCATGTAAAATTTCGTTGGAAACTTACGTAGTACAGGACCACAAGGGGCTGGGTCCAGCCGCCCTCGGCATCGCAGATAGCATGGAAGATGCCACCACGGACAACGGTAGGAAGAAGCTGCTCAACGAAGAGAGCCAAGAGAGTACCGCTGATCAGGGTCAAGTAGAGGTTGTGGATGAGGAAGAGACCCTTGAGCTTGAAGGGCTCACGGTTACGCATCCATTCGCGACCACCGAAGATGATGGCATAGTAAATAACGATAAAGATCGATGTCGACTTCAGGGTGGACATGGGGGTCTCGAAAGGCACAAACTTGAAGTCATTGGCGGAGTAGCCGACAACAGCAGTGAATGCCTTGTCAAAGATGGGCCACAGGTGAACGCCAAAAGGCCTGTCGATGGTTGGCAGCGGAAGCTGCTCGTAGAAAGTAGCGGGAGACGCAGACATGATGGGCGAATTGTACGTTGAAACCGACACAATTGTTGACCGCGGGATCGTTTATTAAGTAGGGGATTTGGAGTAGCCGAGTTACGTATTCGGCGTGGCTTTTTTTTTCTCGAAGACGCGATAGAGCCGATGGCGCGGGGGAGAGGACACGTGTAAGACGAACAAGTAAAGACTGACAAGGAATGACAAGAAGAAGAAGAAGGTTCTCCGGAGAGATGAAATGGTTAAAGAAGGAGCCAGGTAAACGGCGATTGTGGGAATGCGTAGAATTAAAAAGGAGATAAAAGGGGAGAAGGAGAGTAGAGTTTTAATTGAGGGAGAGCCAGAGGAGGACGTCGTATCAAAAAGGGGAAATTTCAATCCGCACCGCTACCTTCCCTCAATCGCACTTTTACCGGGCAGATTGGATCTCCGGCTGCCGCGGACACTGTAGCAGTAAAAGTGAAAGTGGGCACCTGGCACCGCACTTTCCTTCCATCGAGGTGCCACTAGTACATCTTTGTAGGGGGCATCTCGAGAATTCACCCAATTGCCATGCGTATATCTTATTTCACCAACAGGCCCGCCCCGGGTACCAAGAATTGGCCAGGCTCGTGCGCTTTTTGGCTACTAACGTTAGGTTAGTAGTAGTCAACTGTCTTCTAATTCCTTTCGAAAAACCATGGCACGCGCTCACCCTCACAACAAGCATGCATGCTACCTACATATGCCCGAGATGAGGCTTCACTCCACACTGCAATTACATGTGAATATGCCGGGTTCTCCGGATGCACCAATGAAACGAGGATGTTTAGAAGCTACACGTGATTTATGAAATGCCATAACGACACAATATGCTAATGAGGTCCCCTGAGGCTTGTGCCCAAACGTTGCTTATTGCTTATTACACTTACTTGTCTGACTCTGCTGCTGTGCCTGTGCTTGTGCCTGTGAGATCGTGTCCCGAGGCTTACTGGATGCCAAGACTGCGGTGATGACCGAATGGTGTAGCCCGATCGAAAATCATTGGCCACGTCAAACTCCGGGATAAAAGCCCGTTAGACAATGGCATTAATATCCGTACATCGTATCACGACAACATAATGTCAGGTTGTCAGGATGGCATTTGCAAGCTTAATTCGCCCATAGTGAGGCCGGAAAATAACAACTACGTACCCGAAAGCACGAGGCTAGAGATATTGCGCAACTTGATCTTCGCGATGTCCAATGGTCACTCCAGCACCCGAGTTAAGATACGTGAGGTAGTTATTTGACTTGCAAATCCTTCGTCATTGTAATTTCGAACCAAGGTTCCATGCAATTATCGGAGATTCCCCCATGTCTGGATCGATCAATACTTCAACGAATCTCAGCACGGCTCATCTGAGCTAAACTAAAAGCCTATGTGAAAACCTTGATACGGAGTAAAGGTTTCGCTTAACTAATACTCAATTCACATCACCTTCCATCATCTCGAACTCAGAAGTTCGTGTCACTTGTGGCTGCCATGTGGCGGTGCTAATGTCTCAAGGTGTGGCTACCTCGCAGCTGTCAGTCAAATGGTGGGTGCCGTAATAATTTCAATGCCAGCCCAGCTATTGGCGGTCTTCACAATTCCCTGTCACCGAGGACAGCCTTGCCGACAGAGCGCAGGACGTTAAAGTTGACTGGATTGAGTCAAGTTCAAGCTGTTTTTGGAAGACTCTAGCTCCAGAATACCAAGCTCTATAGTCTCAACACGTGTAGCATGAAGCTATCGTCAGTTTCTACTTTATTCAGCTACCGCGATCAATTGAACTACCGTGCCAGGTCCCTGCCGCAATGACGAATGGAAGCTAACTGGAAGTAAGCTCGTTGAGGTACAGTACATGCACTGTCACTTCCATCAAAAGTCGCACTTACTGTGAACTTGCAGCACAATTCGCACTATAGCCCACAACTACGCAATCTGGTCTAGCCTCGCCTTAGTCATCAATTCTCAGCCCATCCTCTCGCCCAAACAACTCTGCAGTCATCACCCGAGCCGGAAAAAGCCAGCCCACTACCTCTACCAATACACGATTTGCCTCCGACAACAGACATATCAGTCTCTGACAACAGACGCCTCTCCTCTCCAACATGTCCGCCTTCATTCGTGTCGCCCGTAGCGTTCGCGCTGCTCCCATTCGACCTGCTTTCCAGCCCCTGGTTGCCCGCTCGGCCGTTGCCCACTTCACCACCTCGATTCCCCGACGAAGCGAGCACGCCGAGGAGACCTTTGAGGAGTTCTCTGCCAGGTAGGATCACACCTAATACTCAATGGCCTGCCGGTTGCTTGGAACGTTGGTTTTCTGTGCTGTGGAAAGGTGTCGCAAATCGACTGGGAGGTTTGGGGCCTTTGCGTGGTTGTCTTGCGGCTGTGGGAAAAAGATGCCGCAAAGCCCGCCCAGAGCTGTCCCCACGCGATTTCGCCCGAATACTCTCCAATGCAGCCGCACAGGTTTCTTGCGGAACTCAATTGCTAAGCCATTCCTCTCTGCAGGTTCGAGAAGGAGTTTGATGGTGTTCAAGACGTTTTCGAGCTTCAGGTATGTTTGCCCCACGGGGTAGAGCTCGCTGCTCTCCGGCTGGCTCTCGAAAATGTCGTATGACTTTTGGCTTATCACCAAACCACAGCGCAACCTCAACAACGCCTTCGCTTACGATCTCGTCCCTGCCCCCTCGGTGATCGCTGCCGCCCTTAAAGCCGCCCGAAGGGTTAACGACTTCGGCACTGCTGTCCGCATCTTCGAAGGTACGAAATTTTGTCAATCAATTCCACCTTGTTGTCGTCCACTCGACCGATGGATCTGCAGCGTCTCAACTACCCTATTCGAGTTCTGTCAGCGCAGTGACTCCAACTCGATACGGACTGCGCTCGCTGAAAACCATTCACGACTTGCAAGGGATTTCTCCAACCTAGCCACATTGCTAACTGTTGTTCTTTAGGTATCAAGACCAAGGTTGAGAACAAGGGCCAGTACGAGCAGTACCTTGAGGAGCTCAAGCCCCTTCGAGAAGAGCTTGGTGTGTTGCTCAAGGAGGAGCTGTACCCTGAGGAAAAGTAGATTGTCCCCCGGTCTCAGTGTTCTGAGCCCCGTGTATACTGGATGTTGGCCGAAACGGAAGAGAATTTCAGACCCAAGAGGTAGACGGGGGAGTTTGGTTGTGGCAGCCCCAAATCGATTGTGTTATAGCCTTAAGTGCGACTTGGCGACGCTTGCTCTTTGCTAATCTCCTCCAATGTTGAGTTTTTTTTTGTATATCTGAAGTTTGTTGTTCATCCGCTTGAGTGACTTGTCTTCCATCTTCATTGAAGCCACACTACTTGACGTTTTACGTCCAAGAAGACTTGATATACAAAATCCCTGCTAGAACAAAATTTTGGCATGTCAGTTACTGTCTTCGACATTCACGAGAAGCACAGGTCAAAATTCTACACCTCTCAAATAGATGCTCATTGTATACTAGGGTAGAGGCTATGCATTCCCAATTGCCAGTCCCATACGCCAAAATCCATGATAGCCCTAACATGTTAAGGATTGGTATCATCATACTCTCATACATATGCCTTCTATAGCTCTTATTGTAAGTGATTCCATCTTCCATTTCCTGCCTGTTGTCCCACGTGTCCCACGAATGGTTGACCAGGGCCGATAGGGCTCGTCCCTCGACTAGCAGAGAATGCTGCCCGGGGTCGTGGGCTCATTCCACTTGGGACACGAGGGCTGCGAGGCATGCTGCCGCCCCGAGTGTTTCGGCCATTTGAAACACTGGCCAGTCTCTGGTTGGCATTATATAGCTCAGCGTCTCGTTGCTGGAGCTGTGCTTGGAGGCTGGCAATTTGTTCCAAGAGTTCTTGACGTTCCATAGCAACATTCTGTGCGTGAATGGCACGCAAGTTCTCTGATGCCTTTTGCTCCAACTCTTCGTTTTGGATCTTCAATGCTTTGTTCTCATTTGCCAATTTCAAAGCTTGAGCGTCGACATCCTGGTACCGACTCTTCATGAAATCCACGTCGTTCAAGGCGCTCGTTCGCCTGCTTTCTGAGAGCTGCAGCTGCCCTTTCACCTCGCTCAATGCTTCTTCCCTCTTGGCCGTCTCGGGATTCTGCTTGAGGCGCGCAATGACTGATTCGAGTTCATCGATTCGCTGTTGTTGCTTCTCTTTCTCCTTTTGAGCAACCTTGGCGGCAGCTGCCGCAACACCCTCGGTTCGGATCCTCTCCCTTTCAGCCACGGTTCGATCTTGAAGAGCAGCACGATTAGAAGACTCAATCTTGCTCAAGGTCTTCCGATGATCCTTCAATTCTTTGTCGAGTCTGCTGATGTAGCTTTTGAGTTCTACTTCGACTTCGCCTGCTTGCGCAGTTTGTCGCTTGTATTCGTCGATCTAGAACAATTTAGATACTGTCACATCTCTCATTTCCATGGTGCTTACCTGCTCCTGGATTGTCTCCAGAGTTACCAAAGGCACTGAGATCATTGCTTTTCTGTCCCTGGTCTCGCTTCGGACGGTAGCACTTTCGAGCATTTGGCGGACTGCGATGGGCATAGGAGGATTGGTGCTGCCAGTCGGCAGATCGCGAAGTGGGAGAGTGCGCATTCGTTTAGCATCACCATCCCCTTCATCGTTAATCTGAGGGTGATCAGCAATGGGAGCTTCAAGATACAAGTCGATACTTACATGCTTCCGCTTCAAGTCATTTCCATATAAGGCGTCCCCTGTAAAAGGCAGCTGGGTCTGTGTCCCCGGATTCTCGAAGATATCAAGAACGTCATCTGGGATACCTTGAGGCTCCCAATTCAATGTGTCGGAATTTCCATTGAAATAATTCGCAAATATCTCTGCGACTTCGTGGGGTTCGCAGTAACCTCGTTCTGGTTCTTCGAGATACCGGCTTGCACCTACAGTAGATGCGAGAATTGCGTTCTGTGTCTCGAGTAACGTTGCGCCCTGCAGAGTATTATATACATGCTCAATCGAATACGTTGTCACGAGTCGTAGTACTAGCGGCGGCTTCTGAGAAGGATGGTCGCACAATTGCCTGGCGATCAACGAACTTGGATAACGATAGTCATAGCCGATAATGACATCGAAGCTAAAAGGATCGAAGTCTTCGCTGGTCAAAGCAATACTGATTCTTGCAAATGAAGCAAATTTGGCATGCTTGTTAATGCTTTCTGCCGAGCATTCAACGTTTGCCGCTTCAGCAAGTTTAAAAAGTAGTCGCACCAGTTCCTTGGTCCCAACCACAATCAAGATCTCCTTTTCCTTCCCGTCTAGTGCGGCCATCAGTTCAAATAAGAAACTGAATTTGGGATTGGCATCACAACAGTATCGGGCGAGATCAGAGCTGGGTAGCGTCTCAAGAACACTACCAATGACACCCTCAGGATAGTCGCAAATCTCGAAGAGCCTCTCGAAAAGATTCTTGATCTTTTTAGTGAGCTCTTCACTGGGCTCCTCTTGAGTCTCGCCAGTGAAGCAACGGCTAAAGGCTTGGATTTCGTCTTTGTGGTCCTCTATTACCTCTCCATAGTAAGAACGCCTGCTCGCCTGCATTGGGAGAGTGACTGTCCTTGGCACGTACAAGCCGTTCTGTTCTGAAGATTCTGACAGTAGAGAAACTTGGTCGACTGGAACTTGACCCATAGTAATAGAGTGCCCTGAACTTTCAACTTCAGTGGGCACTGAACCATGGTTGGGAAAGTTCAGGGTGTGGGTTGACGCAACTGGTTCATTTACTATACTGATGACTGTGGGGGAAATCGTTGCAGGGAGCAGGCTATCTTCCTCTTCTTGGCTAATAATAGAATGGGTCAGGGATACGTCTGATTCTGCAAATCTTCTACTGAGTTCTTCTCGCATCCTGGCAACTGCAGAGGTGGAAGGGTCCGCCATAATGGCTGCTGGCGCTATTGAAGACACAGGAGTTTCGGAGTTGGTCCCTAGAGCTTGTGCTTTCCAGGGACCCATAGAGTAAACTGGCTGAGATTGAAGGACAGCAGCATGGCTACTTGCGCTGACATCAGGAACCGGCTCTTCATCGGCGATTGCTTCGTAAGGTGTGCCATCGAGACTCTCTTCGAGAGAGTCGCCAACATGTGTCAACGCCGAGTCCCTGTCGAAATCGATGTAGCTCTTTAGCTCATCGACAGCTGAATCCCGTGGTTGTGAACCCGGGCGCTCCATTTTTTGTTTGTAAGTCAATCGAGGCTTTTCAAGCCCTTGGGAGTCGCTACTGGTCTGTGCAATGGTTGAAAGAGAAGGCGATCTCTGGTTGGAGCCTATTTTTTGTCCGGAAACCCTGTTTTCCTCGGGTTGGGGTTGAGAAAGCCGCGGCGCTTCAAAAGTCTCCTCCTGACTCGCTTGAGTTTCGATTGTGGCTCTTGGGTGAGCAGTCTTGTTGAGAGCCCCAGCAGCGGAAGAGAGAGAACTAGATATGTCCAAGGAGCCGTACGACCCTTGGGGTTGAGAATAGTATATTTGGGGCTTCTGTGTCCTTTGCGAACCCGGAGAACTTCGTGGAGATGCAGCTGTATCCTCTAGGACGTCCCGGATGCTTTGGTCACTGGGCAAAGCACTATCAAGAAGGATCCCTCTCTCGGATGTTGCAGTGTGAGAGTGGCCCGGTTGATGAGACGGTATGATTTCTGAGTCAGTCGCAGCGGAATCCGGAACAATTTCGGTCTGTGAAGCAAGGGGGGTAACCTGGGTCTTTGATACAAGCGTTGAAGTCCTGCCCGTGATGATGTTCAGGTCGGTGGATAGGCTCGAGTCGCCCTGTGAATCTGGAACGATGATATCAATCCGCTTGCTTGGGGAGGATAGTGCCTGTGACTGTGAGAGATCTTCGCCGCCACTCACACCAGTTGGGTTATCAGGGCGCCGGGGGTTAGCGTCACCCTTTTCGATTTGCAGTTCACGTCTTTCGTTTCGATCCCCTGCAGGGTGATGATGACTTGGCGCACCCTGCTCCACACCCGGTTGCTGACTACCTAGAGTCTCGTCTTCGAATGGAAGGCGGCTTAGAGAATCAAGGACGTGATCGCGAACCACTCGCTGCCCGTCCCCAGAACCTTGGTCAACCGAGACGCTATCTTGGCCGTATGGGTCCTGATTCACAGGCAAGTCTCGGTTGTTCGAGGAATGGCTAGCTTGAGAGTTGGCGGTTTCAAAACTCTCGTTTTCCGGCGATAAGGTATCTCGAATACCCCTGGTCGAGCCGAGATTATCTTCGTCGAATATCTGATTGTTGGCAGTGGTACGGTTCTCAGTATTTTCACCTTCTAAATCGTTGATCTCTTTGAGACTGTCAATGTCCTCAGTCTGGTCGTCCTGATGAACCGCGCCGGTGAAACCTCCAAAATCAGTGGGTGATAGGTTGTCTTCAGGGTTTTCGGAATCAGGATACTCCGTCTTCAGACCCTCAGGAGTGTTGTCGGATTGATAGGCCTCCTTCTCCGGGGAACTGGCGATAGATTCGCGATTGTGTACCCCTTTCTGGCATACAACCCCTCGAACTTGGCGATTGCTTCCAGGACTGTCCTCGGCCAAAGATGATGATGGATCTTCGGGTGTTTCAGGACTTGTTGGATTAAAGTCAGGTCTAGCAGCAGGTTGGCTCTCGCGATCTTGATAGTCCCGATTTCCGGATAAATCTTGGGAATCTGGGATGGTGTCTTGACTTAGTTGCGATGCAAATGTGACTCGCTGATCATCATCCTCAAGATCCGCAATCCTTTGAGAACTGTTTTGAGTGGTGACACTCTGATACTCAGATGGGTCGAAGTTGTCAGGCTTACTCAACACAACCACAACACCTTGAGTAGGTGCCCTCGAGAATTCGTAGGAGCTCACAGATTCGGCGTCAACAGATGAAGCAGAGATGAATGAAGGCACAGGCTCCTCAGATTTAATCCTGAAACTGCGGTTTGGCTGTACGTCTTGCTCGTGAGAATCGAATCGAGATATGTCATGAGCCGATACATCAAGTTTCGGCTGTTGTTGTTTGTTGCAATCCACAGGCGTCTCGGATTTACCCTGACGAGGTGTGAGATCTCGAAGTCCTCGTCGATTTCTTGTCTCACGACGTTGAGCTTCAAGGTCTGTGCTTTCACGTTCTTTCTTCTTTTTCTCTTTCTCCCAATCCTCTATTGCTCCAGGATTGAGATCCTTGTACTAAGGCATATGTTAGCGTATGTGATCTCGTCTTATTAACTTGACAGGGCACAAACTGGAATCCACTCGTTCTCATAAGTCTCACCGTCAGAGTCAGTTGCCCACTCTACCAAACACCGGTGATTAGTCTCACCACTTTCGTGGTCTTCGTAATCTTCAGCAATGACCCGGCGAATGGTCCACCACACTTTCTTCTTGTTCAACTTCCTGCGCTTTCTGGCAGGCGGCGACGGTTGGACAAGTTCAGGTTCACTCTCTTGGGATAGTCCTTTTCTTTTTCTTTTCGATTTGCGCACTGATGAGGTTCTGGGTGTTTTTGTTGTGGATTGATTCACTTCTTTGCGCGTTCTCACCATGGGTACGCTGGTATAACGTGCGTGGGATGATAGCTAGAGACCCGAACCCGAAAGGCCACAGGAGTGCAGCACACGGGCGTGGCAAATAATGCAGCGCAATAACGAAGCTGCGATAAGATCTATCCAGCGACGATGACCTGCGGCGACCGGCTTCAGCGGTCAACGCTTGAAATAAGTCGATGGTTGCGCGCCGCGGTTATGAGCAAGGCTGCTAAACGGAAGCAGCTTGGGGAATGCTTTGGGGAACGTCGTCGATCAATTCCCGCTAGAATGCACGTGATGGTCAGGCCAAGGATAGTGTGCGTTCAGGGTGAGAGATCAGGGTCCTTAGGCAAGCTAGTGGATCTTGGGGGCGTGAGGCGCAAGAATAGTGAAAGAAGGGACAGGGGACCCAGGTGAAAGGCAGGGCGCGCTTCAGTGGATGAGTGTAGTCACACGAGGTGCAGGTGTTGAGTTGAGGCAAGAATCAGAAATCGAAAAGAGTTCAGAGCTCAGAGTTAAAATGAAGCCTTTTGCGATAGAGAAAATGGGGCGAGATACCGTAGATGAAGGTGTAAAGTGAGAGTGGAAGGTGCCTTCCTTCTTGCAATTTTTGGTTATGAAGCTTCCATCTCCAAGGCTTAGAATCCCCTCGGGCAATTGATTCAAGGTACCTCTAGTAGGTACCTTAGCCCAAACCGTGAATGCCTCCTAAACTCATCCTGAATTTATACTAAGTTAGGTACCTAAGTCTTTCTTTCAGTTAGGTCCAAGGTCCCGAGTTTTCTTTCCTCCCCTAGACAGGCAGGTAAATGTCATTCAGTTTGATGAGCGTGTTGCACACGCCCCAAAGTGATTCCTCACTTGTGATTCTCCAGTCCTAAGGCAGCAAACGAGACGAAGAATCAAATATTGGACTGGGCATGGGGGCCACAGGCCAAGCAAGAAGGCAGATCAAACGCAATGAGAGTCCGAGACGCTGTCCGAACGATTATGTGGCTTTTCTACGTCTATTATAGGAAACAAGGAGCCTGTTTTTTCATATTCCTCACATTCGTTTCTACGTTAGCTCATCCCAAACAACGCAGCTTACCCTTGGTGTCATGTCGTTTGGTCTTAACACAAGCAAGCAGGCATCTATCTTAGGCCCTTAACCGAAGCAACCAGTGAATCTGTGATCTAGTATTCTAGTACACTAGTACACTAGAAAACTACTATATCTTGTTTGCAGCCTTAATGTCTCAAAGCAGATTCAAGTTGGTAGGTTCGTAGGTTGGTATTTATGAAGCACTTGTATTAGTGGTCAAGTTGCGGCTCTTGAACCTGGCTAGCCTGGAGCTCGTGTAAGCGCTAAAGCAAGGCACAACAAGGTCACTGCAAGCCTCCACTAAAACCCCCATCCCCATGAACTTGATCGGGACACCTGAGCAGTAGCGTCACACCTTGTTCAGACTTCCATCAACATACATTAAGACAAAAGTGCTACAGTCAGTAGATACTGCCTTTCACGCGAATTCTAGCTTGTTCAGAAACGCTACACGTACTAGCCGAACCCGGACATCGCCATATCATTGTCGTCGAATGAGACAGGTGTCTTCTCTATTGAGAATCATGTCGGCGCGGTTTTCAGTTCAACCCATAGGCCGCTTTGCTGGTGCAAGTCAGCCTGTCAAGAGACCAAAGGTGCAATCCAATACAGCGAGCCATTCTATAGCTATCCGTCTGGCTTATACTAAACCTTTCACAGGAGTTTGCCTGCTTTTCATACGACGACAACCATGAGTTTCACCTAGACGACTCCTCTCTCAAGTACTATTACACACCACAGCTTGGGGCTGACCTCTCCAATGGCTTTGATACATTTCAGAAGTTGGACGATACCGGAGATGATCACCTTGACAGTCTCCTCAAGACTATCGCTGCACACGAGCAAGAAACAGGCAAGAAGATTGATGCTAACGTTGTCACATGGAGAGGTATGATGACAAAGGTTCGGCTTTTCTTGCCCATGGATGCTCTGACCTCAGTAGCTAATCTACAGGTATAGATCATGGCAGCACCTTTTGACCAGATGGACGGGTAGGTCTTTATCAGTGGTCTGCTGTCTTTCATCCGTTGACTTATCGATGTATAGCTTTGAGATGAATGCCACTTTGTATCAAGTAGGTCCAAGATGATATACCCGCACTTAAAGTCAAAACCACTGACAATTTGACCACGCAGGATTGCATGTAAGTCCAAGGAGTCCCAGAGATGTTGATGTTGGAAATTGACTTATAAAGCTTCATCGAAGAGAACAACGCCTACAAGATCGCTTCCAGATCCAACGAGGGAAGCAACAAACGAAGAAGAGGACCACCATTAGAAGTAATGCAATATTGGGGTATGTATCTCTGTTTGAAATGTATGTTACGATTGCTCACATCGTAATCTAGGATACAAGTTTGAAACGTTGTCGACTCTGCCAGCGCCTTGGGCAGAAACGTCCCGCGACTTCATCGAGAATCGAGAGAACGAAGTCGTCAACAATAAAGCCCAATATTGTTCTGTTGTCCGGACTGGTATCGGAAAATCTGTCCTATGTCTCGGTGGCGAAGTTGATGCCAGTGGGTAACTCTCTCAGTTCTCCTTTTCTCAACTCACATTTCACAGTCTGGGATTCCAAACCTGAAGAAAAGGGCAGCCCCATCAACTGGGTTGAGCTCAAGACATCAGCCGAGATTCGCAATGCGGGCGGTATGGAGAACTTCAAACGAAAGCTCATGAAGTACTGGATACAGTCATTCCTTCTTGGTGTGCCGCGCATTGTTGTCGGTTTTCGCACGCAGGACGGCATTCTGGTCGAGGCAAGGGAGATGGAAACGCATCGTATTCCCGATATGGTCAATGCCGACCCTAATCCCAAATGGAACGCCGATATGTGTGTCAACTTTGCCGCCACTTTCTTAGAGTGTAAGTACTGCTAACAGTTATGAATGGGCCGATCGCTAATCTGCTTCATCAAAAGGGCTAACAGAAAACATAAACGATGAGGGCGTCTGGAGAATAAGACGCGAGCCTCATTCACCAACAATCGAGCTATTCAAGGTGGAGGAGACAGGTCACGGCGATATCTTGTCTGATGAGTTCAAGAATTGGAGAATCAAGTTGGCTCTTGGGCCCAGCGATGCTTCCTGATAAATGTTGAGCTGGCGTGTGCACGATACAGTCATTGAGGAAAGGTCGTCATTGTCACTTAGATTATTGGATACAGTTCTTGGCTGCACTATACTCAGATTCTTACTGTACTCAATTAACAAGTCTGGGCTGTGCCTGCATCTAATTGTCTACCTGCCAATATCGAAACAGCTGCAATGCAATGAAAAATTAAAACAAGAGTTGCCTCCGTACCATCCATGATCTTAAATGCAATCCTTACAACGCCCCACGCACCTCGCAGGAAAACAGGAAAACCAAACTAGTAGACCAGGTCAATGAGATCATCCGCGACATATCGTTATATCGTGAGCGTCATGCTAGACCGGGGTCGTCAAATGCTGATGAAAATACGACTGCCAATAAGCTCCTCCAAGACTCGCTTTTATCTTCCATCCGGAAGGCAAACAATGCAAAATGAGTAGCAAAAGAAACTGCATACGAATCGTACAACATATAAGGCATAGTGCCGTCATGTTAAATCATTCATTTCTGCCAAGCACGGCCGATAATCAGACAGCAGGCCAACGGATTCGAAGACCGTCTACCCAACGTGAGTAGAGCACGTCAGATAACTGTTTGCAATGCTCCATGCCAGATCTGGCCTCTTGGCCAGGGTATTTGTTCTCAGTGGCCAACTTCTCAGGGTCAAAGTTCTTCTCGTACATTGTGGGAGTATCAGCATGACGGCGTCGATGGCTGCGCAAATGAGGATTGTTGGAAGCCATGACAAGTTTAGTAGGACTCGACGCAGGGGTGGTGTTCTTGACAATCACAGTACCCTGTGGGGTGCCGTCACCAGGAATCTTCTGCGCAGGCTGTCGGAGTATCGTAGCGCTGAGCTTGTTATCTTGAGAGATTGATGATACCATGCTCGTCACAAGGTGATAGGCCCCCTCAGGATCAACTGCGTCCAAGGCTGCGAAAGCATCAGATAACTTAGCCAGCGCTTCACGCTTCTGCATCGCAGAAGTTTGAGCGTGTAGCTCGGCCAGAGATGGCTCCACAGCTTTGTTGTACAAGCGTCTCCCCAGTACAGCCTCTTTGCCATACGGTTCAACGGGGGTTGTGGTAGGACGGGGAAGGTTCTCGTCACAGAAGACATCATCGGGGGAGACTGGTCGGTTCCCTTGACTCCCGTTTGAACCATCTGAAGGGACTCTTCTGAAAAGACGCATAGTCGATCCAGAATTGCCAAACGACATGTCTGGTTGGAGAGGTCTCTTAGGAGCGATGGAACCACGGGGAGAACCAGGCCGCATTGATGTTTCTTGAGCGACAGACGGGGCTCGTCGGACCGTTGACTTTCTGACAGTACCCGGAGCGGGAGAAGTTCCTCCAAGAGGTCCATCCTTGACATCCAGCTTCTTCATTGCCTCTTCGGCATTCCAGATGGATGAGGGCTTTCGGTGCTGCTTGATCGTCGGCCTCTTGGGAGGTGGTGCGACAGACTTTACTGTGTCAAAGACCCATTCCTGCTGCTCATCCTTAGGGGTCATGGTCTGAAGGGTCTCTTGATAGTAAATGGGATGCTTCTGTCTGTTTTGGTTGGCGTCCCACATCTGTCGACGGGCAATAAGTTCCTGCAGAGCCTCCACCTTGCCCGCATTACGAATGAAACGGTGGCGTAGTAGGTCTTTTGCGGATGGCCGACGGTCATAGTCCTTGGTGAGGCACTGTGCAATGAAGTCCTTGAAATCTTTGCTAAAGTTGCCCTCAAGACGAGGAGCCGGGTTTTTCGGGATGTGAAAGAGGACCTTCATGGGGTGGATGTGACACAGGGGGGGTTCGCCGTTGGCCATCTCCATAGCTGTGATACCTAGAGACCAAATGTCGGCCTTGAAGCTGTAGCCATCTTGCTGAATCACCTCCGGGGCCATCCAGAAAGGTGTTCCGACAAAGGTGTTTCGCTGCGATTTGATGTTGGTCAATTGGGCTGCAACTCCAAAGTCGGCAAGCTTGACTTTGCCGGTCTCGGATAAGAGAACGTTGGCGGCCTTGATATCTCTGTGAATCTTGCCTTCATTGTGAAGGTATTGGATGCCGAGTAGCAGCTCGCGACAAACAATGGCAATGTGCGTTTCGCTGAAGTTGGCGGGTTTCAGCTATTCCCGGTTAGCAGTTGAGACCTCGTATCGGAGTATTTTATGGAGAGACATACCAGGTCCAAACAGGATCCGCCGCCGAGATATTCCATGACAATCCATAACTTATGGCCTCGCAAAAAAGAGCATTTGTACTGAGTAACGTACGAACTGGCGCAAGTGCTCAGAACAGCGATTTCAGCTTGGATATCTTGGATATCATCGTCGTTGGATTCAAGGTCGATCTGTTGACGTTGTGTGTTAGCTCGTGTACCAGGCAACTGAGATGATCGGACTCGGACTTACATGTTTGATAGCGACCGTTTCGCCAGTTGCTTTCTCGATGCCTTTGTAGACAATGCCAAAACTGCCACCTAGGATACTGTCAGCTAATGTGGAGAGATACCCCCATTCCTGATACTTACGGCCAAGTTCCTCGAGGACCTGATAATGCTCAGCAACGCCTTCGTCCGCCATTGTGAGTTGACGTCATGCACTGTCTCGACGTTGTTTGGATTCACGCTGCTCGGGCAGAGGAGACAACGGAATAAACAAAGGTGATGCTAAGACCTGGGATTAAAGCAATGCGCAAAGACCGTGTGCTGAGTGAATCGAATAATATTAACAAGATACAAAAGCGTGTGCGATGAGTTGGAGTCGTCGTTTATTAAAAGTCATGCGGATGAATGTCAAGGTAGACGGATGGTTGTCTGGGAAGCGGACCCTGTCGAAAGCTATAGCCAGATGGAACCCCCGGGCCCTTTGTTTACTTTGAGACGGGAGCTTGGAGGGGCAGCTAATCGAGTGGATGGTCCGACACTGGTGTAAGCAATAGATCGAGAATTAAATATTGTCGAAAGCTTCTGAAATCAAAGATTTAAAAGACTGGACTCGGTGATTTTCTGGTTCAAAATATTCCTTCCGCGCTTATATAGCAAATGCAGGTTCGTGGAGTCTCTGCCAAAGAGTCACATACCAGCTGCTCTGTCTCTCATGACTTCTCACTGAGGTACGTTGCAGGCCGTGCCACACTTGGTGGGGAGCTATCCTATCCCCCGGTCGCTTTAGCTTGTCATGCCCTGTACGGCTTCGGGCTTCCCTGGCACAATGCTTAGCGCCCACCCAGATTGCTTGTTTCTATGGTTGGGTTCTTAGTCACGACAGAAAACTGTTACATGACATAAACTCGCGGGCCTGTTCATCACTTTACTGGATATGATAGATGTTCACTTGTTTATGTCTGCTTCTATCATGTCTATTGTTTTCTTGCACACTCTCCAACGCACTAAGGTAAGGTACCAGTTGTGGAGGTTGCAACACAACGGCTCATCCGTCTCCAGGCACAAGAGGCTCTGGAACTTTGGACACGAGAGTAGTAGGCATTTTAGTGCATGTTGCTCTTAACGACTGAGACTGCTGATGTCAATGAATTCTGGATGAGGAAAATGGTCTCAGAAGAAGTATGGGGTAGAGAGACATGGTCACGAGAGTAGAATCCATTATCAATTAGAACAACTGTCGCGTCCATTTATGAATTCTTCTTATATCCATTGATTGCTCCATGTATGGAGAGCTCCGTATCTGGGATGATGGGATTCCGTAAGATGGGCAATATCTAAATGTCAAATGCAAATTATCATGGCATGAGCGAAAAAGTGTGTTAGCCTGATGGGGGATTCCTTATCTTCATGCTATATCCCCGTCTCTCATCATAGTCTTGTTTGTTATAAGCTCCCAGGATCTTCATGAGATGCAACACTGCAACCAGACAGAACAGGGCCCCAGTTAGTAAGTTAGATGGGGAAATGCGGGCACCCACAGCCTCACACCCAGCTCCAAGTTTGGAGGATGGCCAATGCACGTTTACGATCCCCAGCAACGTTGAGTCGTTGACTTTAGCATCTAGACCGCAGGGTAGAAATGGGCCACCCTCTGATGTTTGCCTTGGTACCTGGATCTAAATACTGCCTACCTATGCGAAAAATGAGGCCACCCTCATGTAGGGCACCTTGAACCATTGACTGAAGAGTGACACGACAGCTGCACATTGCCTATTTTTCCGACTGACGATAATGTTCAGATGAAAATACGATCGAGAAGAAATATGCAAGAGCTCCGTGTGTACCAGGTGGGTATCACAGATCAGCCTTATCTTCCCTAGTAGTGAACATGTAACATGAAAAGAACTTTAAGAAGAAAACCACAAAGCCAAGATCCAGCCTTTGTCAAGAAAGAAGTGAAGATTCCGAAGAAAAGTTCTCTGACTATCTGATGATTTTCTCCCTCTGGCATGCTAACTTCTTTGTGACTCGCCTAGGCAGGTCGATTTTGTCAATCCAACATTGTTTCTGTTGTCTCAGTTGAGTCTAAGGCTCCCCTTGCATGCAAATGGCCAAAGCTTCCGTGGGACAACTGAACCGCCAACCCCCGCCGATCTCGGGTTGCCCTGGCAACCTCGACCTCTCTCAGCTGTGACGCCAGACGCTCGAGCACCGCGGCTGTCCTACCGCTTTTTTGACAGGCGTAGCTTCAAACCGTCGTTTCTTTTCAACACGCTTCTTGCGCTCTTTTAGTTTTACAAGAGCCTTACTCTCGAGGCCTCTGTATTGCCTTGTTGTACATCCCACGATCTGTGGTAATTTATTTCTTATTCCTCATTCATTACCTTTGCACAACCATATCCGCCATCCTGAGACTTGTTCGTTTTGGGCCCTCGCATATCGTGTTTTTGGTCGTTAAGCCCTGTCCGACAAAATCGTGTTTGATATGCCTGTATCTACAGTCCGATAAATCCTCATTCCGCCCCGTCTCGAATTGTTCGAGTCCAAAATACCTACTTTGGGCCTTGTTTAGTCTCTGCTGGGAATCATTCGCACCAATATGGCACCCGCTGCACCACCTCTGCCCACGAGGTTCCCATGTTGGTGTAGAGCTGTATACTCCTGGGGAGGAGAGGTTTGTTACCATGCCTCTAAAGTCTCAAATTAAGCTAACTTGGAAACAGTCGAAACGAGATCTGGGATTCATCGAGGGAGATTTGATAGAATGCTTGAATGCTGGTGATGGTTCGTGGTGGGTAGGCAGACTATACCGAGATCGACGGACCGTGGGATCATTCCCTTCCAACTTTGTCGAGCTTCTCCCTTCTCAATTCCGTCCAACAACCAAATCTGTTCCGGCTCCTGTACCAAACGCACCGCCAAGTACTGCACCGACAAAATCCAGGACGTTTCGAAAGCCATTCGAAGCATACGCCAAGGCTCCTCACTACACCAGTGCGAAACAACCCGAGATCTTCAAAAAAACCCCGAAACCCAAGGAACGACAAAACTCTGGCGCTTCATTCGCTCCTAGTACTCATGAAACAGAACGAGGCCCATCGCCTGCACCTCCTCAGTCATATAACCAACGAGGACCTTCACCTGCACCACCTCAAGCGCACGATTTCCGGGCTCCTTCGCCAGCACCTTCACCGGCGCCTTCTCACCACTATGGCTCACGGGCTCCATCTCCAGCTCCCATGCACAATTACCACTCGAGGGCACCTTCACCTGCGCCAATGCAAAGTTACCACCATTCAAGAGCTCCATCGCCAGCTCCTCCTCATGCTTACGATGCAAGGGGGCCTTCTCCTGCTCCTCCGATGCACCAAAGCTATGGCTATGCTTCAAGAGGTCCATCTCCTGCGCCATCTTTCCATCGTCAAATAGTCCCTTATCGAGGAGGACAGGATCGAGGTAACTCACCGCCTCCCCCACCACCACCTCCTCACCGGCAAATGACGAGAGGAGGATCCAACGATCTGCATAGGAGATCTATTGATATCTCTCGTCATGGATCCAATGCCTCTTTCCAACCCTTCTCACCCTCGAGGCAAAATTCAAATAATTCCTACCGGCCGCCACAGCCACCACAACCAACAATTAGGCATGGCTCTCGAGGATCTTTCGATGATAGGTCATATATGCCATATACCCCTGGCAGGAACTCCCCCGTTCCGCCATCACCCGCTGGAGGTATGACCCCTTCTCCATTGAGAGAGGCCATGGATGGGGTCATGGAGCAATTGGACGTACTAGGCGGTGGCCTTGGAAGACCTGGCCAAGCTCCTTCACCTGAGCCACCTGCCGATCCTTGGTCTCCGGAATCCTTTGATATGCTGTCTCATCGTTCAACTAGAAGGGACCAGGAGCGGAGCAGGCCTCAAACCTCGATGGGAATCGCGCAAGATGAGGGGTATGAAACATATGGCGGCGAATCGTCTCAAGAGGTGTCTTATCAGAGTGGAGGCAGAGAAGACAAGCTTAGCAGTTATGTTGATCGCATGGAAAAGCGTTTTCAGCAAATGCATCGTCAGAATTCAAGGACTAGCGAGCCTGATGACGACCAGCCACCTCCTCCGCCCCCTAAGAATGTGCCATACGAGCGGCCAAAATCGTCCATGGGCCGGTCCATTGAGCCTGAACGAAAGCTGAGAGCTCGCAAGTCGGCATATGAGATCGGAAGAGGAGTTGCCCGCACATTAACAACAAAAACCAACTCAACTAATTCGTCATCGGGCAATCAGAGCAACACCAGCTCTTCAACACAGAGCACTTCAAGGACCTTGTGGAGCGGGACATCAGCCGGCGCTTTCAGTACTACTAGTGCGGGAAGCCTCGCGCGCTCAGGCAAGCGTCAACGTGCACAAAGCGCTTTGGGAGCACGAGACTTGGAGATTGATAGACCGGACTCTCCTTTCACAGGAGTCACCTATCACAGCAGCCATGCAAGTGACTCTCCAGCGCAACAGCGTCCCCAGACCCAAGTCGGCTTCCACGATGATCCTTCTCTGGAATTGGGAGGCTTAGTGCAACCGAAACCGCCCAAGAGGAACATCTTCCGCAAGATATTTGATACTGCTAAAACAGGTGTTGCGAGCAGCCGTGGCGGTCTTGTTGCTGGTGGTCTTGGCATGGACTCGCCAAAATCACCCTTTGCTCGTTCAATGCCAGCTGGAGCTTCGCCTATGCCAGGTATGGGTAGCACGCCTATCAACAGAGACGTTGCGACAGAAATGGGCTTGAGTGGTGGTGTTGATTGGGTTCAGGTCCGACGTGATGTGAATCGCTCCAATTCGCTCAGTACAATAGAGTTGACTGAGCGCCGTGAACGATGTCAAATGATGGATCACCCTGCCCTTAATCCTGTCGACGAGCTCTATGAGGGCGTCGAAGGAGACGAGGGGGCTGACGGAGAGCCAGTCCAGGAACCCACAAACTACCAAGCGATCAACTTGTCTCAAGTCGATAAGAACTCCCGGTTCATCAGCGGTCTTCCTCCTGCCATAACAGCTATCCAACTTGCCACTACATACGTGTGCCGACCCTACAGGAGCGAGGTCCAGCGGCTGCGAGCTATCTTTACGTGGGTCTCCGAGAAGATTTGCTGGGAAGAGGACTTTGAGGGTGAAATCGACACAACACGGGTGATACAGGCGAAAAGAGCGTGCGCTGAGGAGTATGCTGTTCTAGTGATGGAGATGTGTTCTGCTATCGGTATCCACTGTGAGATCGTTCGAGGCTACCTCAAGTCTCCAGGGGAAGTTTCCGAAATCAACATCATGCCCCGACCCAACCATTGGTGGAATGCCGTTGTCGTTGACAATGAATGGCGCATGATTGACTGCTGTCTTGCCAGCCCCTCGTATCCTCGGCGAGGTTTATACTCCAATGCCAATAACACAGCCGACCCGTGGTGGTTCTTGACCAGGCCACTGGAGATTTGCTGGACACATATCCCAGAGCATCACAGTCAGCAGCACATCGTACCACCTGTCGCACACGAAACACTGCTCAATCTGCCATGCGCTTGTGCGCCCTTCTTCCGCAATGGTTTCGAGATGGTGGACTACAACACTGCATTAACTCGAATCGAAGATCTGGAAATGGTTCATATCAAATTTAGTGTTCCATGTGACGTGGAGATTGCCGCCGAGGTCGAAGTTCGAGGCTATTCGAGAGATTCAGACGGAGATGTGTTTGAAAGCGGCGAAATTGTCAAGAAGAGGGCACTTGCGCAAGCTGAATGGTTCAATGGCATCAAGCGATACACTGTCAAAGCACTACTGCCTGGAGATGAAGGACAGGGTACCTTGAAGATCTATGCTGGCAAGCGAGGCCTTATGCACAGCATCAAGGATATTCCACATCCCCTCGCCTTTGCATTGCCTATCGTCCACACAGGTGAAAACCCACCTTATGAGTTTGTCACAAGGCATCCCACTCCTCACGCACAGCGGCATGATATCTATGTGGTTCAGCCGCAGTGCCAAAGGCTTGCACTTAACAATACTTTTGTCTTTGCCATCAGACAGCACCCAAGTTCGCTGGGTGGATCGGCACTTGTACCGTCGTCTAATCCAGGCGGCACCAGCCCCATACCGTTCGCCCGCCCCAGTTCAGCGTTGAGCATGAATGCGTCTAGTGTTAGCGGCTCGACCCCAAGCTCAGCTACGGGCACTGTGGCCGGGAAGAAGCCTGCCAAGTTGGCGATCCAGACTCCAGGGGGCAAGATCCTCCGTCTTATGAGGAAGGAGGATCGTAAGGGTATTCACGTTGGAGGCCGAAGTCTCTCAGGTAGCGAAACTGCTAGTGATGGTGGAACCTGGGAGACAATAATCAAATGTTCAGAGAAGGGCGTATGGCGAGGCCTTGTACTCGCAGATCGCACGGCTCGATGGTGTGTCTTTGCTGAATGGGTTTGCATGGGTTGATCATTACATGTGTAACGGAGGATTAGCTGTGGGCAGACTTCGTTGGAGTTTCCTCTCATATTTGGTTGTTTCGTCTTCTAATACCCAAGGAGGAGGATCTTGCATGCCCTGACGCACAGCGGTATGGCTATAGAAGTGCGCATGGGCCTTGGATTTTCTTCTGTTTTGGTAGGGATGATCTATTATTGCATTGGGGTTTGTTCAAAAGTAGCAGACATGTCGGAAAGTTATCGCAAGGTGTAAGATAATAGCATGTCACGAGCAACGATCGCAGCACATGATGAATAATTTAACTTATGATTCTTTCATTAATATCCTTTGACGACAAGTGAAAATGAAGACAATAACTAATAATTACACTAAGATTAAGCTCTCAGAGGAAGTTTTGTTGGTTCCATCGAATAGTCATTAGTTTGACTTGTAGTTCCGCAATTTCCATACCGTCTCGGCCAATCACATTGCTCTGCGACACGACGATAGGATCCCGTCGCACTCGTGCCTTTCCATTGTTTTATGGTTTAAACCTAGCACGATCGAATCCGCAGACACAGCAAACAAGATAATAACGAGCAGGACGAACGATCCTCGATAGATTGCGCTATAGATTGTTGTGTTTGACAAGCGAGCCGATACGAACCCCGTCCGTGAATGGCAAACGCACCCACGGACCAAGACGGACCATGAAGCGCAATCGCGTTGGTCTGCGCACCGCGACGAAACGACAGATCGAATGCTGAAATCGATACCGAGAAAGAGGATTACAGTGATTAAGGAGAGGCCATGAACTACAGGCCTTTCCATGGCCAGGGCCAGGGCCAGAGCCAACAAGGCTCACAGCAACCGCTGCCAGTGCCCGGCATGAATCCGCCTTCATCTTATATGCCTGGTGGTTACCAGCAGTATACGAACCCTCAACAGCAGCAGTTCTATTCGATGCCTCAACAGCAAGGCCAGCAGCAGCAACAACAGCAAACGTACCTTCAGCAGCAGCAGATGGCGCAGTTCGGGGGCATGCAAACGACTTTCCAGGGATACGATACAACCGGACAAGCGTATGGGGGACACCAGATGCAACCAGCTGCCGCGCAATATACGCCTCCAGCGAATGTTTGGCAGCAGCAGCAGCAATCTCCGGGTGGGCAGAACATGCTGTACCAGCAGCAATATCAGCAACCGCATCATCATCAACAGCAACAGCAACAGCAGCATATGTACCAGCAGCACGTCGCGTCGCCTCAACAACACGTTCAACCGAGAAGGCAGTCTAGCCACGTCCCTTCACCGCAGCAAAGACCTTCTTCGATACCCCAAAATCAAGGATATTCACTCCCCCAGACGCCGCAACAACGGTCTCAACACCAGCAGTATTCGCAGCAGCATACGCCACAGCAACAATACCAGCAGCAACAGCAGCACGCGCACTATCAGCAGCAACCTCAGTTGACTGCTCCTCAGCCATCACCGCAACCTGCACCAAAGCAGGTAGCCTCGCCGGCTCAGCCACAGGCTCGACAAGTAAAACAGAACCAGCAGCCACGCCAGGACCCGTCCAAACACCAGCAACAGACAAATCGACAACCTGCGCAGGAACCTATAATAATAGATGTAGATGAGCCCGCATCGGAGATAGTTGCACAGCCTGTCCCGGAACCAACTCAGCAACAGCCAGTTGCGCAGCAAGAACCGGAGCAGATGGTCTATGTGAATCTGCAAGACATCCAAAAAATGCCATCGCTTCCATCAGTAACCATGGATCAGACACAAGGCGTTCCTACATCTCACACGGGGAAGACAGCGAACTGGGACGCGCAGTACGAATCAGGCACTGTCAAGCCTATGGACATTATGCTGAGCAGCCCACAAACTCAGCCTCTTCCGCCTCCTCAACCAAAAGTGCAGGCATCTCATCACCAACACGCGCAGACACAACCTCAAATCGCCACTCCCCGGGCAAAACCGAGCCCTCTCTCATCCGTGGTCAACTCACCAGCGATCAATGCTCGCTCTCCGAGTATTACCAAGAAATCACCCGCAAGCACGCCAAAAAGTAGGCCCCTTGACACTGTTCATCTCATGGTGGCAGTGGCCGAAGAGTGCTTCGATAAGGCCCGTGGTTCTGTACATGATGTTGCGATGTCGCTAAATGCCACGCGGATAGACGAGTATCAGAAATTGATCTCGACAGGCCTGGCGTGTCTGGAGGCGTGTTTGCAAAGTAATAGACTGTCTCCGCGCCAAGAAGCAAAGATGCGGTTGAGATACGCCACAGTAGTATTAGAAGAGACAGAGAACCCTATGGAAGCTGAGACGGCCGTCACAAAAGGCATCTCTCTTTGCGGAAAGGTAAGCGACGGTAGACTTACCCTCGTACTGCACAGCTGACTGACTCTGGCAGAATGGCCTGGCCGATCTCAAATATTGCATGGATTATATCAGGTTGAAGCTCCTGTTCCAGCGAAATCACAAAGCAGCTTTGAATGCGGCTGATCGTCAAATCGCTGACTGTGAAACGTAAGTTCCGTAGCAACTCGAGTCCGGCATCTATTGACTTGTTTCACAGCTACAAGCACATTCAATGGGTTTATGCTTTCAGACTATTGAAAGCTTCATTTTACATGGAGCTTGGTCAAACAGCTGACGCCAGTGCACTGGAGAACATTCGCTCTATTCAAGTTACAGCTAGTTCCCGTGGCGACGATGCCTTGAGTGTGTTTGCCTTCATTCTTGAAGGTCTGGCACTTCTCAAGGCTTCCAAAGACGGCAACTTTGAAAAAGTCCAGGCTTGTATTGCACAAGTAGCGAAGTATCAGTGTGAACCATCTATTCATATCATGCAACTCGATATCCTGACGCTACTTCTGGATCTTGTCTGCACTATCAATCACTCTGGCATGGAATTGATGCATGATAAGCTGAAAATGCTTCAAGATCGCATGGATGCATGCACCGACTGGCATAACACCAAGTCCGACTTTCTCATTCCGGTCAAGAAGCAACCTTCTACTGGTCATACTATTAGTAGTGACACAGCGGGCATCATTCGAAGCGGTGAGGGCGTTCAACAAGATTTTCTAGTCATGTCATTCATGACCAAAGTCGAGTTGAATTCCCTTGTGTGAGTTACCACCACCCTTCACACATTTTACCAAATTCGCTAACATGTCGCCAGCCTCACTTTGACAGGCCTCGTGAATATGCACAAGCCCAGCACAAATGGTCCCCAAGGTCGACAAAGTCGGCAGACAGTCGATTTCTTAAAAGAAGGCGCACACGTCCTGGATACTTGTGAGTTGCATTGCTTATCGCCCAGATATTTTACTGATATGTACTAGGGGACAAAGTGACAGCCGGGTATAGATATGGGCCGTCCATCTCGTTACAAGATGCCATTGCGCAGCGTGAGTGGCGGCTGGAAGCTCACTGCTACCTTACTATCTTACTTGGCCTATACGCAGCTAGTCAATGTCGATGGGACCTGGTAAAGCAGTACATCGTGAAGCTTCAGGATATTATGACTCCGTCTACACAGGGCATCCTGCGTTTGCTGGCTATCTACCTATCGGGAGTGTTTGACCAAGGCACAGGGGAACTGGATGCTGCTATGAACACTTTCCAAAAGCCTGACTTTGACCTAAACCAGCGCGGAACTGGTGTCAAAGCCGCACATCGCGAGTTAGCCATGCTAGCTGGTTTGAACAGGCTTTGGATTATGCAGCATCCTTCACACCGGGACGATCGAGCTACACTTGATCTGATCGAAGAACTAAGGCCGTTGTGCCTGAGCCACCACAATGTCGACCTACGGACTGCTTGGCATAACGTTATGGCAGCTATCAGCACCGAACCACCTCAGCAGCTCAATCAACAAAAGCAGCACATACAGTCTGCCATGGCCGGTTCCAAATCCACTAAGAATTTACTGGGCGCAGCCGTCACACTTGCTATCATGCGCAGCCGCTTATTCGAGAACGTCGTTGGCGATCAAGCCCTGAAAAGTGCCCTAGCGGCAGCCAAGCAGGCTCATCGCAGTGGCAATGTCTTGTGGCAGAGCGTCGCAGACGGTATGCTTGCTCACTCTTATGAAGTACAAGGCAAGGAAGAAGAAGCAGCGCAAGAATGGACGAGGGCGACGAGGGAAGCCCAAGATGCATTTGCAGGAAGTTTCTGAATGAGAGCATAACCTGGTTAAGTAGAGCTCACAGGACTGGCGTTTATGGCAAGGAGTTCTCCCGCATGTTTTAAAAAGAGAAATTATTTCATGATTGTATATCAGACTCGGGGGTTGTGGAGATCTGTACGATACCTGACCATACATGTCATTGGTCTTAGCTGTTTGTGGGCAGAAAGTGGTAATTAGATGCGACATAAAGTCGTGCTTTTGGCCGTGATAACGGCATTCTGAACTCGATTGAGTCCTGAGCTTATTAGAAGCACCTCCATTCAGCAGATGCATTGTGACTTTTGCCAAGACAGTAGATCACCGACGGAATCCAGGGGGTGGTTGGAAGCCTGGAGGG